>CAODLS011765659.1:0-47449 GCA_948243855.1 Flueggea neowawraea | reverse complement strand
GTAAAATGACTCTCTTGTCCCTGTCTTTTTTTCTTTCACCATGTCCTCGGTATTTTTTAAAGTGATTCTGAGTCACCGCATTCTAAATTTAAAAAAATAATTTTAAATTATTAAATTATCATACAATAATTTTAGTTACTCATATCAAAAATGAAATATAGTATTATGACCCAATTATCCCACTCAAAACAGATTATACTCCCTCTCTCTCTCTGTCACTCTCAACACTCTTTCTCCCCGGCCTCTCTACTCCCTCGACGACGACCGCCGTCGCCATCCTCCTCGTCCTCTCTTCATCGCGTCGCTAGCGTCCTTCTCCTCTTAGACGCGTCGACGAATTCATCTTCCTCTCTTCTTTCACTCACCTCGCTTCAGCCCGTCGCGTTTCGGCCTCCTCATTGTCGTTTGATCGTCGGCGTTGAGTAAGTGCTTTACTTCTCTTATTTTCTTTGTCCCTTGCTTCTTATGGTTTGAGATTTCTAGGTTTTAGTTAATCTAGGGTTTTCGTTAATTTGGGGTTATTCTGAATCAAATTGGTTCTTGTGAATGCCATTAGTCGCTGGTAGCAAATGAAGATTTCCAATCAATTTTTCATGTTTTAATTTGACAATTAAGTGTTTTAGTTTGTTAAATTATTAGCCAAAAAAATTTGATTTTGCCATTGATCTTGTGTGTGGCGTGTATTATTGCTGAAGTTGATGTTAAATGTTATCGGTTTTTGACTTTATGAGGAAACAAGAACAAACCTGGCTGGCTGAATTGGCTGCAGAGAGAGCTCATCGCGAAACAATTCAAGCTCAAATTGACATCGTCAGCCATAACTCTATTGACCACATTTTCATCCAAGTTATCAATGTTTAGTTATATTTGCAAAAAAAAAAAAAGAAAAGTTCCGTGCTTGCATTTAACCAAGTTGCCGAGAATCTCTGAGTCTGTTAAACTTCCCGTATATGTCTAGTCAGTTTAATGAGCTCTAGTTTGTATCTGTCGCAAACTTTCATTAACTCTGACTCACACCATGATAAAATGTATTGGCAGGACAGGTGGCGAAAAATGCGTGAAGAGCAACGAAACTTGGCGCAAAAGGAAGCAGAGGCAAAGGCACAGAGGCTGAGATATGAAGATGAGTTACCTAGAAAAATGATGCAGGTTGGATATTCATATTTGTTATTCTTAGTTGTAAAATACTTGGGACCTAAAATCTGAAAAACTATTGCAGGTTGAATGCAATTTTTTTTTTTGGCTATCCAAAGTTCCAGTATTTTCTTATTGTGTCGTGTTTTCAGACAGACCATGACGTTCATAGGCGACATAACGTTGAATTCGTTAAGATGCAAGAGGAATCTTTTATAAGAAAAGAACAAGCAAGACGAGCTACTGAGGAGCAAATCCAAGCTCAAAAACGTCAAACTGAAAAAGATAGAGCTGAAACGGAACGGGAATTTGTTCGGCTAATATCAGATTGTGTCGTGGTTTTAGTTTGTTGATACATGTTTCAATTGCTTGCAGGGTCTATATCAATCAATGGACCAATATCTTCAGGTTTAGAGTTTGTTTATTCTTGCTCGTGACCCTATTGTTGAAGTTCAGAAATTGGTGAATATTTTATCATTGCCTCATTATTTTTGGATATAGTCTGCATTTTAATGCTGTAAATGCACGGTATATAGCTTTTCTTAGTCTGGCATAACTTTTTTTCAACTGACAGTAAAGCCTGAGTGATGATTGATTATGTTCTTTGTTAATATTGGTTTCACTTACATCTTAAATTTTGCATAATTTGTTGAAGCAATAAAATCTAAAAAAATGTGTATTGCTGAAGTATTTTATCAAGTGATAGCTGTGGCAATTACACTTGGGGTTGGAACTCATGGGATTGCTCACTTAGCATGTGATTTCTCTCGGCTACTAGCCGCAGGCTACGAGAAATTAGTTTATAGTAGTAGTAGAAAAGCAGAAAAGTCCAATTACAGTGGTCGTAGAAAGCATAATAGTCTTATTATAGTTGTGGTACAAAGCAGAATAGTCAGATTATAATAGTGGTAGAAAAGTGGAACAAAATTAAGTGTAATCCTATTATAGATTTTTCTTGTAACTGAACAAAATTAATGATGATTCACATGTTTTCATCATTGACTTGTGTAACATTTAGTGCTTTATTTAATTTATGACTTCCAGTTTTGAATTTTTTATTAGAATTTGATTTTAATAATTAATTAAGAAAAAATCAACTTGTCATTATTTTCATGATTATATTTGAAATAGGTTTAGGACAAATAAATTTATGTAGATGCTAGGCGAAAAGAATTAAATTTTAAGAAGAAATTATTGAACCTAATTAGTTATGAATTTCAAATCAAGAAAGTAATTAAACTTATGAAAATAAAATGTATCATTGTTGAGTATAATTTTTTTTTGTTGATCAAACCAGTGATGGATTCTTTGTAAACCATTAACAATGACTATGATAAATTCTCAATTAGTTTATTCATCAAATTTTGCTAATTAATCAGTTAAACAAGTTATAGATATGTTTATCAAATTTTGCTAATTGTAGATAAAATTATGTTATTTATATTACACGTTCTGTTATTTCGAAAAGTTAAAATGACAAATGAAAAAGTCACAAAAAAGTGAATAAAAATCATACAAATGGATGTTAAAATAATACATTTGTCAATTTGTCATTTTAAGAATTTGTTATTCATAACAGAAATTATGTTATTTATATTACTCGTTTTGTTATTTTGAACAGTTAAAATGACAAATAAAAAAATCACAGAAAAGTGAATAAAAATCACACAAATGGATGTTAAAATAATACGTTTTGTCAATTTTTGTCAGTTTAAGAATTTGTTATTCATAGCATAAATTATTTTTTTTATATTACGCATTTTGTTATTTTGAGAAGTTAAAATGACAAATAAAAAAGTTACCTAAAAGTAAACTAAAATCACACAAATGGAGGTTAAAATGACACATTTTGTCAAAAAAAAATTATCCTTTTAAGAATTTGTAATTCATAACACAAATTATGTTATTTTGAAAATTCAAATGACAAATGAAAAACTCACATAATAGTGAACTAAAATCACACAAATAGAGGTTAAAATGACACATTTGTCAAATTATCATTGTTTTAAGAATTTATTATTGATGACATAGATTATGTTATTTTGAGATGTTAAAATGACAAATAAAAAAGTCTCATAAAAGTGAACTAAAATCACACAAATAGAGATTAAAATGACATATTTTTATTTTTAAAAATTTGTTATTCATAACACTAATTATGCTATTTTGATTATATGTTATGTTATTTTCAAAAGTTAAAATGACAAATAAAAAAGTCACACAAAAGTGAAGTAACATCAAAAAAATAGAGGTTAAAATGCATATTTATCATTTTAAAAATTATTATTCATAACACAAATTATGTTATTTATATTATATGTTATGTTATTTTGAAATGTTCAAATAACAAATGATAATGTTACACAAAATTGAACTAAGATCACAAAAATAAAGGTCAAAATGACACATTTATCAAATTTTATGTCATTTTAAGAATTTATTATTTATTAGACTAATTATGTTATGTAGATTACATGCTATATTATTTTAAAGAGTAAAAAAGACATATTTAAAAACATATAAACAAAGTCACATATAAATAAATAAATATGGCACGCCATTTTTTTTTTGTCATCTTAATTTTTGTTATTTGTTAAAAAAAATATGTTATTTATATTTTTATATGTCATTTTTTGAAAAGGTGGATATAATTTTTTAAAAGAAAGGAATATAGTACACCCAATCTCATTGTAACAAAATTTTGAATAAAAGACTAATATTTCTTCCTTGTTAATCTAATGGTCTTCATTATTTTAGTTTACCCTGAGTCACCATAATCAATTTTTTTGTGAGTCACCGTGGTAACTACCCCAAAATTACCATATATCCAAAAACACTATCCCTACAAAAGTTCTGTTGATATACGAAATATATGTTCCAAAATCACTAGAAAAACTGTACAAAATCTCTATTAAATAAAATAAGTACACAATTGTCTTCTAAGTGTACACGTTTGGATACGCATATACACAAGCATATCTCCCTTTTTGTGTTCCTTTGAATTGTACCAGAAGAGGAATACACTGCTATTGGCAAAACATTACCATCCTTGAGCTCTTTTTATATCGACAGCTGCTCCATTGTCTTCTCGGCTTCTGACTGTACTATTAAATTGCTCAACTGCAATTACATGGAGCACGACCATTAGAAAGTAGGAATAACGATCATTTTCTTTATACATAGTGAGATCAGACATGCTCTGCCGTCGGATATACAAGTCACTGTACCTGTTCTTCTAGGTCTTGGATTTTTGCATCTTTGACTATCAGAGCCTTTCTCTCCCTGGAGCAGGTTCAATTTGTGCATATTAGTCTTTTAAAATCTCATCAAATTCTTGATAGCATGACATTACAGATGACTTTTTTTTTCCTGTTAATGCATTACATATAGACTAAGGAAAGTTTCGCATCCATAATTTTACACATGCAGTGTAAATAACGATTTACTTGTCGATAAACAAAGTGATAGATATGACTTGCTGTACGACCAAACAACAAAACTATTCCCAACTCACTTTGCCCCAAAACTGAAAAAAAAAAGACGACTACTTAAAAGAGGATTACAACACCGTGTATTGCCCAATAATTTGTACAATTTGAAGTTATTAAAGAAAATAGCTTGTCATAATGTCAAACTGATACTAATGAAGAAGTGAATGCTGAAATGATTTTTAATAAACCAAACGTAGCATGTCAAAAATTGAAATCAAAGTCGCAGAAAATGTTGCTTGACTCACGATTTCAAGATATATCAGCTGAAGAAGCTGCTGAGCAGGCTAGAAATTGAGGTCCGAGCTTTATATAAAGGCACCATCCTTTATGAGAGACCAATAATGGAATTTAAACTCATAATACCAGTCTGGCACGAGTGTTTGGAATTGCAGCAGACAAGTTTGAGCTTGCTGGAGCTTCACCAACAGACAGTGATGGACCGGAGGGGGGTCCGGCGTGGTCCGGTGAACCCCTCCAAGCTGGCGGGACTCCATATATATACTATGGAGTCCTGCCAGAAGTTTTGCAGGCCGGCATGAATCTGATGCAGTGAGGTGAAGGGGGTCTGGCTCCAGTGTGCCTTGTGAGGAAGAAGACATCTGATGCATTTCTTTTTTCTTTTTGAAAGTTAGGACCTGAGACAACGTCGTTTTAGGCCCCAATTAATTTTTTTAAACCCTGGGACTAAAACTATGTCGTTTTAGTCCCAGAGTTTTAAAAAAAAAATAAGTTGGGGCCTGAAACGACGTTCAAAAAAAAGAAATACATCAGATCATTCAGATGTCTTTGTGGAGTGAAGTGCAAAACAGAGAAGATGAACCCCGAACCCAAATTTGCGATTTGCGAAGGCACCGAGGAAGAAGAGAGGCAAAGGAGAGCACCGTCGCGTCGGCCATTACACACGCCCCAGACCACGTCGCCATCTGTTCCAACTTCCAACCTCCGTCCGCCACTCCACGCCCCCAGATTTCTGGTAAGTTTTTTTCTATTTCTTTAACTTTATTTGATTTTTTAGGTTAGGTTTTGGGTTTGATGTTAAATAAATTTTATAGGTTTAATTGAATATTTGATATTATTTGCTGAATTGCTATTGATTGTTGAAATAGTTGATAGAATATAGATAATAGATTGATAATGTTGAATTGTTGATTGTTGAATTTGTTTGAATTGAAATTGAATTATTTATGTCTAGGAAGATAGACAAATTTATTACTCGAAGTAAGAGACCACCAATACCAAGTGGTGGGTCTTCAAATAATCTTGATGAATCTCAAAATCATGACGGAAATATTGGTGAATCTAGTGAAAAAAGAGTTTGAATAGAGACTTTGGAATTATGTGAAAAGGATATCATTAGTGATTCGGCATTGCGTAAACCTATCAATGATTATGACCCTTGAATTAGAGATGAAGTTAGGAGAAAATATGTGCTTAAAGGTCCTTGTCAACCACTTTCTCATGATTTCCCGCAAACCCAATTTGGGAACAAATTGAGGTGTTTCCAAGTTAATTGGTTCAAGAATTAGGAATGGTTGGAATATAGTGTTTCCAAATATGCTGCATTTTGTTTTTGGTGTTATCTTTTTAAAGGGGGGATAAAGGCAAAAGATTTGGAGAAGAGGTATTTGTAAAAACGAGATTCCGAAATTGAAGAAGGCTTCAGAGAAATTTAGAGACAATGTTGGAGCTCAAGGAAATATTCACAACGATGCTCGAACATTATATTTTGCTTTCAAAGATCAAAGACAAAGTGTGACATGAAAGATATCTTCTGGAAAGCAAGTAATGGGTGCTACCTACCGCACTCGTTTGACAGCAAGTGTGGATGTTGTTAGATTGCTTCTAGGACAAGGGTTGACTTTTTGAGGGAATGATGAGTCGCCATAGTCACTACATAGAGGTAATTTTCTTGAAATTCTTGATTGGTATAGTTTGCGTAATCCTGATGTGGGGAAGGTAGTTAAAGAGAATGCACCAGCAAATCATCAACTTAATTCTCCCCGAATTCAAAAGGACATTATTAGTGCTTGTTCATCCGAGACAACAAAAGCCATTATTAGTGATATTGGAGACAAGTTCTTTTCTTTATTGATTGATGAGGCTCGAGATAGCTCGGTAAAAGAGCAAATGACGCTTGTGTTAAGATATGTGGACAACCATGGAGAAGTGGTGAAACGGTTTCTTGGAGTTGTTCATGTTAGTGACACTTCTGAACTATCGTTGAAAAGTGGCATTGATAATTTCTTTGCTAAACATGGATTAGCAATCTCAAAAATTAGAGGTCAGAGATATGATGGGGCTTCTAATATGCGAGGCAAGCTTAATGGATTGAACACTCTAATTTTGAATGAAAATTCATGTGCAAGGTATGTTCACTATTTTGCTCACCAGCTCCAATTAGTTGTTGTGGCTGTTTTAGGAGGAAACCACTTTGTTGATGATTTTTTTGAATATTTGTCTATGATTAAAAACATGATTGGGGCTTCTTGTAAAATAAAAGATGTTCTCTGACAAAAACAACATGAAAATATGGTGGAGCGTTTAGAACATGGTGATATTTCTACTGGAAGATGGTTGAATCAAGAAACTAGTTTAGCTCGGCCGAGAACTACACGTTGGGGCTCACAATTTGCAACAATTGTCTGTCTTCTAAGTATGTGGTCCTCAGCGATTCAAGTGCTTGAAAATATATATGATGATGGAAATGAACAAAAATGTCGAAGCCTTGCAGTTAGCTTGGTTGACAAAATGGAGAATTGTGAATTTGTGTTTATTACTCACTTGATGAAGCTAGTATTGGGGTTGACAAATGGCTTTGTCACACTTCTTGCAAAAAAAGATCAGAATATTATAAAGGCTATGAGTTTGGTTCAAAGTACCAAAAGACAATTGCAGGATTTCAGAGAGAATGGATGGGATGAGCTATTGGAAGATGTCAACAATTTTTGTGCTAAAAATGATATTATTATTCTCAATATGGAATATAGTGTTCCAGTTCGCCTTCGTTCTAAACGTGCTTGCCATGCTATAACTTACTATCACCACTTTCGAGTTGAGATATTTTGTCAGGTACTAAATTATTTGTTTGTTTAAGACCATTTAACTATGTTTTTGAAAATAGAATTAATATTATTCTGTATTTTTAGGTTGTTGATCATATTGGTCAGGAGATGGAGAATCATTTCACTGAGTCAAGCACGGAATTACTCTTGTGCATGGCATGCATTGATCCTACAAATTCATACTCCAATTTCAATCTTTCAAGGCTAGTTCGACTTGCAGAATTATATCCACAAGATTTTTCAGAGGCTAATCGAATAGAGCTTAAAGAACAATTGAAAACCTAGATTTATGAAATGAGAGGAAATGCAACTTTTTCTAAACTAACTAATATTGGAGATCTTGCTAAGAAGATGGTTAAGGTGGGAATTCACACTACTTTTCATTTGATATATCTTCTTATCGAGTTGGTTTTAGTTTTAACAGTTGCGACTGCTATTGTGGAAAGAGCATTCTCCGCGATGAATATTATCAAGAAAGATTTACGTAACAAGATGGAAGATGACTTTCTCACTAATTGTTTAATGTGCTATGTCGAGAAAGATATTTTTAGAAGCATTGATAATGAAATAATTATTCAACATTTTCAGAACATGAAAACGCATAGGATCGATTTACCACCTTTACCGCTTGAAGAGCACCACGATCCGACCGTTTTAGTACCATTGGCGATTCATCGATTAACAAATCCTAGTTGTAGAACTACTAATTTGTGTAATGAACTCTTTTGTCGTTATTTCTATTAAATTTCAACTTAACATATTTTAAATTTTCTTGAATACACTTATAAATATAATTAAATTTCATTTTTTATATATAAATAGTGTCTCTCTCGAAAAAATTTTCCGCGTCCGTCACTGCCAACAGATGTAACCAGCATCCTTCCCACAAAGGATGAACATAGCCAACAATTAAACAATTTGATACGATACAGTGAGACAGATCATAATATTTTTCATATATTCACATCAACACTCAAAGTGATCACGGAGGCATACTAGCAGTGCCTATAACTAGACCAGTCGTCGCTAGGAAAACACCCAACCAGACAAAAAGGCTAAACCCAGCTGTCAACCATAAGCTATGTTTTCACATAAATATGATGTAATTTTCATTAGTCTTCATAGATGTTTTATTAATGACACTTAAAATGGAATACAAGAGAATTAGACCAAGTAATAATCACCAAACAATAACTAAGGAACAATCTCAACCTAAGCAAGAGACTTTTTTCCAATGCATCTTACTAACCAATATAAGCATTTTGGTTATGGAAAACCTACAAGGAAAAGCAACTTGTCCGTGATTCTTTTCAGCAGCAAGTTGAGCTGGTGTAAGACCAGTGTCATTTGTCAGGACCAAATCCTCCTTGCTAGCCTGCACTAAAACTATGCATGCTTCCAAGTTACCCCTAACAGCTGCCCAATGTAAAGTAGTGCAACCAGAGAAATAGATACAAAAAAAAAAAAGTTTACAGAATAATTTGGAAGAGAAGTGCAATTGACACATTTTGGATAGAAAGAGCAGAAAGAAGGGGTATGTCTAACAGTAGAAAGTAAAAATGCATGTTTAAATCATAATATGCTAAATAATAATAAATAGGAAAAATATTTTTGGAATCCCTCAGATTTATCTTAATTAGTAGGTCGATTTTCGTGTTTTTAAGATATTATATATACATCTCTAAGATATAAAACCAGATTATATTTAAATCCTTCCATTAGTAGTCCGTTAGTATTCTAGTAGAAAGTTGTTAACATGTTCTATAGTCAACTTTAAATAAATTTTTAAAAACGAAAGTACCACTCTTTTATTTTTTAAGACGACTAGCTACATGAACACTAATTTTGGATTCAAACTTCGTAAGTGCTTCCTCTTCCAAAATTTCCCACAACTAATAAGTCAATTGAAAGTTTTTGTGTTTCACAAGAAATTTCCGCTTGCTGCCACTCCAGTGCCTTGAACACATATCTGCAACATCACCCAAAAAAAAAAAAAGAATCCGAATCATACTTTCTTGTCTTAGATTGAGAAAAGAACACAGAATAAAACATAACCTGCAGTGGTTATTTTATCTGCATTTGTGGACAGCCCTCTCGATACAAAGAAATTTGTGAACGAAAATTTATCAACATCACTGAAAACAACGAGAACCCGTTTATCATGAACCTTCAAATGCTCAAATTCCAGCTCCGCGACTGCTGAATCCTCCAAAAAATTCTACTTTCTAAAATCCTTCAAGGATCTCTCTTTGGACAAAATTAAAGCAACCCTTTTGGAAGCAACCCCATTTGAGATCATTAAGTGGTGTGGTGTGTTGTCCGCTTTAATGGGACTTGGTTTGGACAACACACCACAGATGGGGAATCAAATATCACAGTTTTAATAGGACTCGGTTTGCACAAGTATGTTTTCAGTACCCTCAAATTTAGCACATTTAAAAAAATGCTCCTCGAGATACATAAATCACATACAAAGGTGCCAATTTTTATATTCACTCCGACGATCAAAAAAGAAAAAAGAGAATCACAATTTATCAAATTTATTTTTTACTGAGAAATTACTCCTATATTTGAGAAACTCAAATATAGGAGTAAGGAGTCATTAATGTGTCATAGGTCGAAGCCCATTAAACTCAATAAAGACTACAAGGCCCAATGTCAAAAGCCCACATCCATAAAATCATGCCTACTGGAGAAGACCCACATTCTGGCAAATTCTTTTAATACGTTATCTTTAAGAGATATCTCATCATATCATTTGAATTTCAAGGGAATTTTTCTCTGCCCTATCTGCTTATCAAATACTATTCAAATGTGAGAAAATCAGAGAAGAGGTGAGGAAACCATCTCTTGATAATCCAAATACGTGAAAATCTCTTAATAGGGTCATCACAAGATATCCCCTGTCACTTATAAATAGATGCTTTCACTCTCACAAAGGTACGCCTTTTTTACTTTTCGGAAGCTCCCAAAACTCTATCAAAATTCTCTCAAATACTCCATTAACTTGAGCGTCAGAGTGACAACAGGGGTATAACCCTCGATCTCTGACCTTCCTTGTTTTGCAGGATTTACATGAAGATTGAAGGCTGTTCGACTTTATTGTTGTTTTGGCAACAACAACTGGCATCATTTGTGGGAACATGAGCAAGAAGCTGTGTGTTCATTGAGAAGTTTTTCTACATTGACAGAACCAACTTGAAGACAGTCACAACATGGTGACAAAGAGATCTGAGATGAGAGGCCAACATGGGAAGGAAGGCCAATGAAATGATGTCCATCTCAAGGAAATGCAAGGAATTCAGAGAGACACAGGAGAATAATGAGATACACAAGTAGTTCAGAGAGATACAAGACCTCAATGAGGCGAGCAAGGAATTCCAGTGGAACTAAGGAAGCACTCAAGGAGCTCAGAGAGATGCAGGAGTTGGAAGCGACTCACAAGGAGCTCAAAAAGACACACGACGAGCTAAGAAAAATGAAGAAATCTGAGAAGGTGAAACAACTAAATGAGGCGTTGGAGCATTAAGAACAACCTACCCAACAATCCCTCTAAGTGAGTACGAGCCATTGAAGGATGAGAAGGAGGAAAATCAGAGATGATCAGAGAAATGATGACCATGTTCAAGAGATTCTTCTTCAGATGTCTTTGCCACTTAGTCTGCAAGCCTTCTCTCCGAGCGAAAATCCCATAACCCGTGAGAAAGCTCCCATGGAAAACCAACATCAAAATCCACCCCCCTCGTATTCCAGAAGATCCGGTGACCAAAATTCCTAAGGAAAAGGCATATTCCTCCAAGAGAAGATGTAAGAGCTAACTTCCAAAAAAGTAAGGAAATCCTAAGAAGTTGTCAATTGCACCTGCAAAGGAAATTTTCCTTTGGTTCCAACCAAAAATATGGATTTCAAGAAAAGGAAGGGAAGAACTTCTAGAAAGACAAAGAAAAAATCCAATGAGGTGAAAGGAGAACTTCCAGAGGAAATTTCCCTTGTAAAAGGAAATTTTCCTAAGATTCTAAGTAAGCGTGTTCCTCCAAAGGAAAAGAGAAGACTTAAGCACTCCCTGAGGAAATTTTCCTTGCAGAGGAAATCCTCTAAGACTCCAACTAAGCATGTTCCTCCAAAGGAAGAAGGAAGACTTGAGCACTTCCAGAGAAAATTTTCCTTGCAGCAGAAATTTCCCAAAGGCTCCAACCAAATGTATTCCTCTGAAGGAAGAAATTCCAGAAAGACAAGGAGAAAATCCAAGAGTCTGAGCACTTGTTGAGGAAATTTCACTTGCAGAGGAAATTTTCCTAAGGCTCCAACCAAACGTGTTCCTTCAAGGAAAGAACTTCTAGAAAGATAAGGAGAATATCCAAGAAGGTGTTGGAAGTACTTCCACAGAAAATTTCCCTTGAAGAGGAAATTTCCCTAAGATTTCAACCAAGCGTATTCCTCCAAGGGAATAAGGAAGACATAACTTCCACAAAGTAGAGATCATTTCTAGAGGAAATTTCCCTAAAACTCCAATCAAGAACATTTTTCTAAGAAAAAACCTTTTAGAAAGTAAGGAGAAAATCCAAGAGTATGTGGAGAACACATGTGAAGGAAATTTTCTTGAGGCTTCAACCAAGCATGCTCCTTCAAGAGACTCCAGAAAGATAAGGAGAAAATCCAAGAGTGTGTGGAGAGCACTTCTAAAGGAATTTTCCTTGCAGAAGAAATTTTCCTAGGACTCCAACTAGGTGTGTTCTTCTAATGGAATAAGGAAGACCTGACTTTCAGAAGTGGGGGGCATTTCAAAGGAAATTTCCCTTGTAGTGGAAATTTCCCTAAGATTCTAATCAAGCATGTTCTGCCAAAGGAAGAAGGGAACCCTGAATTCCAAGAAATAGAGAGCACTTTAGAGGAAATTTTGCTTGCAGAGGAAATTCTACTAGGACTCCAACAAAGCGCATTCCTCGAGGGAAGAAGGAAGAGTTCATTTTCAAAATGACAAGGAGAAATTCAATGAGATTGCAAAAAGCATGTACAAAGAAAAACCAAAGACATTAACCAAGAGGATGAAGTAGGACAATCAATACATGCATATACCTAAGAATGTGGTAGAAATGAGAAAAATCATAGAAAGGACCTAAAGTAGAAGAAACTTATTGAAATTGATGAAACACAACAAGGAGGACAAAATCATTTCACCAAGGAGATTATGGTTAGTCCACTGCCGTAGAAGTTCAAGATGCCTCTATTGCCCTCATTAGTTGGGCACATACGAAATTATGAAGTCGTCACAACTCTGCGTGGATGGGAAGGTGCAACTATATGCAAGGAATTTTTCATTACGTTGAAATATTTTGCATGAGCTTGGAATAAGCTTTAGTCTATTCCTTTGCTCTATTGAAGAAAGAATTCACTAATGCAATCATCATCCATAGCAAACTAAAGAAGAATGCTACACATTTGCTAAGCATCAAGTAAGGAGAAAAAGAAACTTTGAAGCAGTATATCGACAGGTTCAGGAATGCAATCCAATAAGTTCCTAAGTCACAACACACATAGGTCCAAAGGACTCGTTCCACACAACTGCAAGAATATTTATCCTTCGATCAGCCAAAAACTTCGATTGATTTCTTTCACAAAAAAATTCATCCTACATGAATAATAAAGATGACAATTGGGTCAAAAGATTATAAAGATGGAAAAAGGAAGGAGAGAGAAACTCATGAGTTAAGGATTCAAAAAGATTGTCAATTATCACCAAAGGTATGCTTCGAAAGAGAAACAGTGTAAAATTTTACATTTGATTAATTCATCTAGACTTTTTAACATTTGCATTCATTTTCATTGGATGTCTATATGGATTTACATTCTACAATTGCCAAAGAAACAACTAGAAAGTGATCAAGTAGCGAACAAAGACTTGCAAAAAATGACCATTCTCATAAAAACAAAATCCATAAGATGTGTGAAAACCTTGTATACAAATAAGACTGTAATATCCCTTATGTTTCGATAAATTCTCTGTAGCATTCTGATCAATTTCTGATAACGTCTTTGGTGAAACGTCATTCAATTTTGACTGATCTTAGTTCAATGCCAATTTGAACCTCAAATGATTGAGGTGATGTTTGGATTTTTAGAGGTGTTTGAGAATGTTTAAGAGTGTTATCTATGAAAGTTTGGGTGTGGTTAAATTTCGAGAGTGATGTAATTTATGAATTGAAGTTAAGAACACATTTGAGATGTGATTTTGCGTGCGTAAAGCTTGTTGAAGGCCATCTAAGTGCACAAAAGGAGTACCTACGTACGTTGTGGGTGATTCAGGTTGATTTGGGGGCGGTGTAAGCCATCTACGTGCTTTGTAGGAGGAGCCACACACTTAGATCATGATCTAGGAATGATATGTGAGGTGTTCATACCGACTACGTACGTTATGAAAGGAACAACGCACGTAAATAGGCATCACGTACGTTGTGTTGGGTATGACATACGTTGATCATGGATTCTGGAAATATGAAAATTTTGGATTGAAATCTAACCACATCTACGTGCACAGTATGCGTTGCAACGTACGTAAAAGAGTTACAACGTACGTTGTCATGGGGTGCAATGTACGTTAGCTTTGTAATTCAACGAAATGTTGTGTTTCGATTAGTCTGCTTTTATAAACACCTCTCACCCGACCTTTTCGTCATTTCATCTCATTTTCACTCCAGATCACTCTCAACTCTTCTGATACTCTCTCTCATGGTCTCTCCTCATTCCTTAACATCTTTGGAGGTAATATCGAACAACCAATCTCTCTATTTCTTCCTTTTCATAATGATACTTTGTTTTTGAAAGACTTATACTTCTGAGGAAGTTCATTTTTTTTTGAAAAATAATATAAATTGATTTATATTATGTTTCTTTGATACGATTATAAAATACGTTTGAAACTTTATTTTTGGTAAAACAATTGTCTGTTATGCATGTTGCTTGTTGCAAATGCTTTCCTTTGTTTTCGAAATAAATAATTTTATTTCGATTATTTTTGAAATACTAGCTTGATATAGTCTTGAAGGCAATGCTATTTTGATTTGGATTTTGGATCCATCATGGGATACAACCTAGAGGGCTATCCTGATGGCTTAGTGGCCATATATATATGACTTTGTGTCTTAGTGGCTATATACTCGCCTTAATGGCTATACATTCGCCTTAGTGGCTATAACTGCCTTTGTGGTGCTACTTGCCTAGATGGCAACATGGTGCCTTTGTAGCATAACGATTGTTTATGGGATTTCAAGAAAATCAAAGGTTTTGACTTCTGCTTGAAATTTTTCGTAAAGTGAAAATAGGTATTTGTACTTTGCTTTGAAAATTTTGATAACCTACAAGGGTTTTATGAAGGATTTTATCTTGCTTTTGAAAGCATGCTGGTTTTGATAAAGTTTGAAAAATGTTTTGAAGGATTTTGCTAACACTCTTGATGGTATGAGTGCATGTGTATGCTTTGTCTGCGAACGGTTTTGAATTTTTTTTTGAAACGATACTAGGTACAATAGTTATACTTGCATGTGATATTTTTGAACTGTTTTCAAAACAGTCTTTGTTAAGTACGTATGAGGCAATCTGGAGTGTTATCCCTCACTGGGTTGACCCCCTTTCTTTTTTTTGTCCTTATTTATTTTCAACTTACATGTGATTCTTAAAGACTGTGATATTTGACATTTGATGCTCATTGAGGTCTTTTGACGTTGCAATCAGTGCCCTTTTGATCGAGCCCCATTTGTATGATTTATTAGAGGCTCCACACCAGATTTCTGTGGGATTTGTTATTGTCTCTGTTATTTCAAATGTTTTTAATTTGAAATTATTTTCGCACTTATTATTATATATATTTTGTTTTATTAAATGATGTTTAAACCTTTAATTGGTTTTATTACTTAATTGAATATGATTTTTGGTAACAGTTCAGTACTTTGATGCTTGTGCGAGATGAGCTGGGCTCCCATAGATGGTTCACCTCGTATGCCGGTCATGGTCCCAGAGATGGGTCGTGACAAAGGTGATATCAGAGCAATAGGTTTCGAGGATTTAAGCAGTTATGTACTTTGATACCAAATGTGGTATCAGAGCATTAGGTTCGTATTGTCTAGGTTGGTTGTGGAGGTTAAGTATCTTTGATTGAGTCAATTTGATTTGTCTATGTGTGCCTTTCTGACTTTGTTTCGATACTTTGATCTATGTATGGTACTGTGGCAATAGTTTGTAATATGACATATGCATGTACGGTTTGTTTGTTTGTTCTGTTCAAAAATGCATCGTCGGCATGAGAAAGTTAGAGAGGCCGCTAGGCGACAATTCGTCAAAGCCGCTAACTAGTCTGATACGGATCAGTATGATTTACGAGATATGTCGGAGGTTGTTGTTTCAGCACCTCAGTCTCAACTACCGCCAGTGGTTCATCCTGATATGTATGAGCGTTTCACTCACGTCCTTGAACAGGTTGATCGATTTTTTCCTGGTCAGCAGTTGGAGATCAGCCAGCAATAACTGCTCCGACAGTTGCATTGATTGTACCTGAGATAGATTCTAGTAGTCGTTTAATAATGTTTTTGAAACTCGAACCACCGAGATTTAGGGGCAAGATGGGAGAGGACCCACAAAATTTTATCATCGCATTAGAGCATTGTTTCGATGCTCTAAGTTGCACTGATGACTCCAAGAGGGTCAGGTTTGTAGCATTCCTTCTGGATGGTCGTATAGATATGTAGTGGCATAATTTCCAAAAAAAAGGGAGTATCTCCTAGGCAGAGTTCAAGAATGAACTTATGTTGTCTGTTCTTCCTCACAGCATTAGAGATAAGAAATCAGATGAGTTCAACGCTTTTCGTCTAGAGGAAGGGATGACTGGACTGAATATGAGGAAAAGTTCAGAGAACTTAGCCAGTATATGCCAGAGGAGTATCGTACTAAGGCGGCATTAGCAGGCAAGTTCCTAAAGAGTCAGTTACATAGTTATGCCAGGGTGGCAGTAGTTTGAGAGTTGGGAACAGTGAGACAGATTGCTGAAGCCACAAGGGTCATGGAATATATTGATGAGAGACACTCAGTGGAGACTCTCAGAGGGAGTAGGGCTGAGGGATCAACGAGAGACCATCAGGGCCAAAATTTGAGTAGCTAGTTTGGTCAGAGTTTCAGGTTCTCTTCTGGGGTGCCGAATCAGTATGGAGGTAACCAAAATGTCCGTATGGGACAACTAAGTAGTTACCCAGAATTTCAAGCTAGGGCTTCGAGCTTTGGAAGGGAAGACAAAGGCCCAATTCCTTAGTGTAGTGCTTGTGGAAGAAAACATCTAGGGCAGTGTGGCAAACCAAAGCCTCACTGCTATCTCTGTAAGCATCCAGGGCACGTGATGACCGAGTGTCTTAATTCTGGTATTCCTTCTATCTCTATACTTTTGTATGCGTATATTTCTTTGAAATCCTGCGAGCTTTGCTCATTTTGGTATAGTTTCTTTTGAACTTCTATACACTTTTGCATACTTTTGTTTCTAGATCTTCTAAGTTTTGCATATGCTGGTATGCATTTCCTATATCCTTGTTTGTTGCAACATCCTTTTTCCTATGTCTGGTTAGGAAAATATTCTGTTTAGGAATTATGTTGGGGACTCCGTAGGGAGAATTGTATGATAAGGGTAAAGGCTGATCAATAATGCTATAAGGTGCTTTGGATTTGTTTGTTAAGAGGACTAAGGGTTTCTTCTGAACAACCAAGAACCGTAGGAGAATTGTCCGAGATTTTCCGTGGATGATAATTTCTATGACTTAGGGAATAGAAAAGAGAATTGGAGTGTATGAATTGACATGGACTGGCAAAATTTTGAAATGTTGGTAAGTGTTTGGCAAGTGGGGTCAATTTTGGATTCACACTCAGCTCCATAGATTTTCGATGTATTTCGGTACATTGAGAATCAATCAAGGATGAACGATGTGGTTCAACGTTGCTCGGTGTGACATTGAGAAATTTGAGGAATTTGGTGTTTTGGGATAAAGTGATTTTGGCACATGTTAGAAATAACATGTTAGAAGGAATTAGTGAATGAGTTGAAAATGGTGGGTGTGATCCATAGCCAAGTATAAGGATGTTTGTTTGAGTAAAAATTTTGTTGGGTAAACAACTAATGACGTTGTTATCTCTGCTTAACGACATTAATTGATGGGATGAGTGGAGTTAGATTCAAAAGTAAATGTATCATCTGATCTTCGAGATCAATCTGAGTTGACTTTGACGGTTGAATATCAAAAGAGTGTAATTTCGTTTGGTTCTTTATCCTTTCTTCTTCGACAACATTTGATTTGTTGCGTTTTGTTTGCTCTATTGAACATTATCTGTTGTTCTTTTCTGCTCTATATGTTTGTATAATTCCTAAGGCTTTTGAATTTTGATCTCTGACCAGTGTCTGATGATTGTTTTTTCGACACGTGGCTCTCTAAGTTTGGGAAACATGTTCTTTGTTCCTTGTACCTTTGGATATTCTGTGACTTCGCAATTTGTTCCTTGAGAATGTTGTCTCATGTTTGTTCTATAAACAAACGTCTCTATCAATTGAGTTACGACTCAATTTATTTTCTGTTAAGCCATCTGTCGATATGACAATTGTTAGTTTTCATGATGCTTAAGTATGTAACAATCTTCTTTGCATTTGCATGTTCTTGTATCTTCTGCCTTTGCTTCTGGATATTTTGATATGTCGATATTGTTCTGCATATTTGTGTTTAAGCACCCTGGGGTGTTGCTTTGTTGGATGTGACATAGATGCCTGCACTCGTCTGATTCTGTCAGTTTGTAAGTCAGCATTAATTTCTTCTACATATGTATTCTTTGGTATCTTCTATTTCAATTTTGCATAATCTCTATTTTAGTTTACATATCTCGGTACGAGAGAGATAGTATGTTAGGAGAGTGATGGTTGCACTCTACAAGGTTTGATATGTTGAGAATTTCGAATCATATTTTAATTTGGAGACTTAGAATTGATCTATGAATTGAGAAAAATTGGAGTTTAGAAAACTTGAATAATCTAGTTGTATTAGTTAATTAAATATATATCTCGATAATCTACCTCTGATCTGAGTTTTCTGGAAATTTGAGGACAAATTTCTTTTAAGGGGGAAGTATGTAATATCTCTCCCGTTTCTATCAATTCTCTGTAGCGTTTCGACCAATTTTTGACAATGTCTTTGGTGGAACGTCATTTGATTTTGACTGATCTTAGTTCAATCCCAATTTGAACTTCAAATTATTGAGGTGATGTTTGGATATTTAGAGGTGTTTAAGAATGTTTAAGAGTGTTATCTATGAAAGTTTGAGTGTTGTTAAGTCCTGAGAGTGATAGGATTTATGAATTGAAGTTAAGAACACATTTGAGATGTGATTTTGCACGGGTAGAGCTTGTTGGAGGCCATCTACGTGCACAGAAGGAGTATCTACACACGTTGTGGGTGATTCAGGTTGATTTAGGGCGGTGCAAGCCGTCTACATGCTTTGTAGGAGGAGCCACACATGTAGATCATGATCTGGGAATGATACGTGAGGTGTTCATGCTGACTACATACGTTGTGAAGGGAATAACACATGTAGAACAGGTATAACGTCCGTTGTGTTGGGTATGATGTACGTTGATCATGGATTTTAGAAATACGAAATTTTTGGATTGAAATATGACCACGTATACGTGCACAATATGCGATGCAACGTACGTAGAAGAGTCATAACGTATGTTGTCATGGGATGCAATGTACGTTGGCTTTGTAATTCAACGAAACATTGCGTTTCGATTCGTCTACCTTTATAAATACCTCTCACCTGACCTTTTCGTCATTTCGTCTCATTTTCACTCTAGATCACTCTCAACTCTTATGATACTCTCTCTCATGGTCTCTCCTCATTCCTTAACATCTGCGGAGATAAGATCGAGCATCCAATCTCTCCATTTCTTCCTTTTCATGTTTCTTATCTTTAAATCTCGTTTGGGTCCGATTTGACCTAGGCTTTCTGATTTGAGTGATTTGGTTGAGAGGGATGTTGAGGGTTGTTAGATGATGATTGTCTGAGGTAAGATTGTTCTTCCTTTTCTCTTATTTCATCATTTTTATGCATTAATCTCATAATTTCTTTTTGGCCGAATTTTCTTCTAGGGTTCGAATTTCATGTTTCTGTTGGAGAGATTGTTAGATATTGATTGTTTATGGTTGTTGGAGGTTAGATTAACATGAATCAAGTTTTGAATCAAAAGATTTGAGGTTGCTCTAAATGGGCTAGGGTTTGATTCGAGTTTGTGTAGATTTTGGTGATTTTGAGTTGTTTTTTAGAAACCAACCATATATTTGAGCTCCTAATGTTGAGTTGATCAGTTTAGGTATTTGAAACTGATTTCTATCAGTTGAATCGAGAAATTGATTTTTTGGGTAATTTTCCTATAGAGATGAAACTTCATATCTTGCAAGTTTGAGATTGAAAATATAATTTCTGAATATTTTGGAGGTTTATTTGATAATATAAATACATTGGATATTGATTAGTAAACTCTGAACAGTTTGGAGACCCAATGGTCATATTGCATCGAGGTCTGAATGTCGATGAACGATAGACTTTTGATCTGAATAGAATTTCTGACGTTATTGGCATTTCAGTCTGCATTTTCATTTCATGCATGTTTTGTTTTGCCACAGTTGTCGTGTTTGGTCTGTTTGTAATACTTTGTTTCAGCTCAGCTCGATTTTCGAGGTGACCAACCATCGACGGGTGGTCAGTGATTCGGAGTTTGGAAGCTCGGCATCCAGGTGAGTGGATGACAACTTCAGACACATTGGTTGTGTCTTTCTAAATTATATGTTTTTGTTGTGCTATAACAATAGCATGTAATATGGAATAATTAAAGGATTGAAAATCCTAAAATTTGGTTTACGTGAGGACTTGCCTGATTTGAATTTGTTTTTGGAAAAGTATCTGAGTTTTGGGAAAGCGTAATGATACTTTGTTTTTGAAAAACTTATACTTCTGAGGAAGTTCATTTGTTTTTGAGAAATAATTTAAATTGATTTATATTATGTTTCTTTGGTACGATTATGAATACGTTTGAAACTTTGTTTTTGGTAAAGCAATTGTCTGCTATGCATGTTCCTTATTGCAAATGTTTTCCTTTGTTTTCGAAATAAATAATTTTATTTCGGTTATTTTTGAAATACTACCTTGATATAGACTTGAAGGCAAGGATATTTTGATTTGGATTTTGGATCCATCATGGGATACAGCCTAGAGGGCTATCTTGATGCCTTAGTGACCATATATATATGACTTCGTGCCTTAGTGACTATATACTCGCCTTAATGGCTATACATTCGCCTTAGTGGCTATATATTCGGCTTAGTGGATATCACTGCCTTTGTGGCATTACTTGCCTAAATGGCAACATAGTGTCTTTGTGGCACAACGATTGTTTATGGAATTTCAAGAAAACCAAAGGTTTTGACTTCTGTTTGAAATTTTTCGTAAAGTGAAAATAGGTATTTGTACTTTGCTTTGAAACTTTTGATAACTTACAAGGGTTTTATGAAGGATTTTACCTTGCATTAGAAAGCATGATGGTTTTGATAAAGTTTGAAGAATGTTTTGAAGGATTTTGCTAACACTCTTGATGGTATGAATTCATGTGCATGCTTTGTCTGCGAACAGTTTCAAAATATTTTTTTAAACGATACTATGTATATATATATATTTGGTTATACTTGCATGTGATATTTTTGAACTATTTTCAAAATAGTCTTTGTGAGACACGTATAAGGCAATCTGGAGTGTTATCCCTCACTGGGTTTGACCCTCTTTTTTTGTTTTATCCCTGTTTATTATCATCTTGCAGGTGATTCTTATGGACTGTGATTTTTGGCATTTGATGTTCAATGAGGTCTTTTGACTTTGCAGTCAGTGCCCTTTTGATTGGGCCCCGTTTGTATGATTTATTAGGTGCTCCACACCGGGTTCCTGTGAGATTTGTTATTGTTTTTGTTATTATCTCTGTTATTTCAAATGTTTTTAATTTGAAATTATTTCCACACTTATTTTTATATATGTTTTGTTTTATTAAATGATATTTAAACCTTTAATTGGTTTTATTACTTAATATGATTTTGGGTAACAGTTCGGTACTTTGGGGTTTGTGCGAGATGGGCTAGACTTCCATAGACGGTTTGCCTCGTACGCCAGTCATAGTCCCAGAGATGGGTAGTGACAAAGACAAGGATTTTTCGTCAATCACGCAGGAATATTTAGTTGAAAAAATAAGACGTGTGACAATCTTGCATACAAATAAGACAAGGATTTGTCGTAAATCACGCATGCATATCCACTTAGAACATGAGACGTGCGACTAAATGTCCATCTCGCATGCCAATAAGACGAGATTGTTTATAAGCTCATGCAGAAAAATTCGGTAAGACGTGTGGTAGCATATTCATCTCGCACACCCATAAGACGAGTTTGTTCATAACTGCACGTAGAAATTTCAGAGAAATTAGCACATAACCAACTTCCTTAAGCGATTGCAGAGAAATTTCCTTAAGCGCATGTAGGGAAATTCACTTAAAAGCATGCATGCAAATTCGTTGAAGATTGATAAAGAAAGATGTCTAAAAACACCTAGTGTACAAATAAGGCGTTTTCTTGTCATGAACACAGGCAAAGAAACCCTGATAAGAAGGACAACATTGTGGCTAGTGAAAAACCTTGTGCATTTTAATTTGAATGATCAAAACATGAATTTGGTGAAGTGATTGGGGAGCTAGCCATTGGAAAAAGATCAATTTAGAAGGCAGAAATTCCAAAAAACACTGGAGCATCAGAAAATTCTTATATAACGCTTGACATCCTCAACTAACATGAGGAAACAATGTCTTCCCTTGGATTGGGGAGCTCTTGAAGGTATGGATTAAAATTTAAATTACTTCATCTTTCAAAGAAGAGTGAATAGTTTGGGTACTTCCATGGAGTTGAACAATTAATGTTGAGAAAGTCATTGATTATGACTCATCATTTGAAGGAAAATACGACTTGCTCCATATTTGAGAAAGTAACAAGTAATTAAATTAAAAATCTGTGAATCACTCCCTCATAATTCGAAAGTCCTCGTAGAGATTTTTTGGTATGCACCACCCTAAGTTGTTGGGTTTAAGCAATTTTCATCAATTATTGGCACAACAATATATATATATTTGAAAATATACACATATTTGACGAAAAATATTTATTCATCATGCATGCACTAGGGTGTACTTCAGAATTTTGTGGAGAAAATATTTCAAAACATATTGAAGGGAAATCTGAAAAAACAAAAAAAAAAAAGGAAAGGAAAAGGAAAAAAATTAAAAACAGAAAATCAATCTGTTGTGGACAAGTCTAATCAATTTGATGAGCTTGTTTGGTATAATATATGTTGTATTTTTTATATAACTAATTTTATAAAAAAACGTATTATTATTCTATTTTTTTATTATTTATTTACAACTAATCGTTACTATACCTACAAAATATAATATATACTACTAGTTACTGAAACGGACGATTGAGAGAAAGCAACGCATGACAATCTGACGGAGCAGAGCTATTCAGAGAACATGCAATCCAGTGCAGGCTGTACCATATGAGCTCATATCTGAGGATCAAAATTTTCCACGTATAAAATCCAGCGGCTGAGATCAGGGACAGGAACACGGAATCAAGTGCAAAAGCGTTCACCTGAGCATGGATCAGATGACTTGCGTCGTCGTGTGGCGCCATTTGACTAGCATATGACTTGTGATCAGCTGTGACGCGGTTCATAAAACGCTCTGGTGCAGCCGAATCTGATGGAAGCGGATCTGCCACGTGGTACAATAGAATGGCTTAGATTTATTTTGCTCCAATACTTCTGATTTCACTGATTTTTCGGTGGGCTTGAATATCTGACCATCAAACAACATGGTACGATTTGGACCCTCTAAAGGATTAGATGATAGATTTTTTTTGGCACTGTTGATAAGCTAGAATGCCATAAGTCATTCTTCGAAAGGCGGAAATTTTGGATGACTGATTTTTTTCGACACAGTCGGTAATGCGAAATGCCATCAATCACTCTTCAAAAGGCGGATCTCGTGTGACCAGTTTTGGTGGCAAAGATGGTAGGTCGGAACGCCAACCAATTACATTTTAAGAGGACGAAAAGGGCCCGATGTTTGATATGAATTTTTTGGCACAGTCGGTAAGCCGGAATGGTATAAGTCATCCTTGGAATGGCTTTAACGTTGAGTGACGAGTTTTGGTGGCAAAGATGGTAGATCGGAATGCTAACTAGTCACATTTTAGTGTCATGGATATGATCTCGTATGACAGGTTTTAGTAGCAAAGTTGGTAAGTCGGAATGCCAACCAGTCACATTTTGAGATGGAGACGTTGGCCATACTCCAAACTACCATGATCTCATACCAAAAACCTTCACAACAAACAAAATATCCAACAACACAAAACAGTAATAAAAATGAAAAAAATAAAATAATAACCTTGAAAATCTCTCTTGATGTAGTTAATGAATGCACTTTGAAGAAGTTATCCAGGGACAAGCCTTCTACAAATTTTACTCCAAAACTTGTGAAATCTAAAAAAGAAAATAAAGGAGTAGAATTGACACAATCATGAAACACCGTTGGTGCATGCAATGATGAAGTACACACGTAAAAAATAAAAATCGCACATGAACAATACAGGAAGATGAGTGTGTTGGCATATGTATGCAGTACCAAGAAAGAAAAACATATGTTAAATACAAAGCCTGCCTAGTTGCCACCAATAGAATAACAAGAAGATTCAGTTGCCACCAATAAAGGAAGAGCAGGTCACGACTAGGCAAAGAAGAAATATCAATGGCAGAGAACAGAAAAAAAAAACAAAGAGAAGAGAAGGTTAAGGCTGCAAACGAAGATCAAAGCTAGGTTAGGTTAAATAGATGTGTTTGCATTATTTTCAAAATACGATGACTTACTTACCAATTCGGAAAAATATGAGGAACTCCAAATATATTATTCCTTATTTTTATTGTTTATTTAACTTATTTCCAATTAGGATGCAGTTTGGGAAGGAGGCACATATGTGTAAACCCTTATTTTGAGAGGTGGTCTTTCTTCCTCTTTGGTCATTCGAACCAGAACGTGGATAACAAAATCCTGTGCTATTTTCTGACCTTCTTTTATTATTATGTGTAACTAAATTCGTATCTAGTCGATGTACATTCAAATTTCAATCCTAATCGCTGTGAGACTTTTGTTTTTACTGTTATCGAATATTTCGAGTATTTGTTCAGTTTTTATGGTTTAGTTCCTTTATTATTATTTGTATTGATAGAGCATTAATTCACTGCCTAAAATAGTATACTGCTAGTTAGAGTTAGTTGAGCCGTTCTCGCTAATTCTAATACATGTAGCAAATAACTTGAATGAATGTGGCTGAACAATTTTCAACATTATAAAACTGAATAATCTAGTAGAAATGAGTCGCGGCGTTTTCGATTTCACTAAATATGATAGGGGTCTCTTTAGTACTTAATGCTTCCATAGATTAAATTATGTAGGGCATATAACGGGTTGTTCAATGGTTAGAAAAATAGTCTACAGACTGTCTCAAGACTATTAAAAAGGTAAGGAGAGATTAGTCACTTGTGTGCGTCAGGGGTGGTTATAACCCTATATATTCAAAAGTTCGATATTCATTTTTCGTGTTTGTGATCAACTGAAGGATTGCACAGAGAAATACCTTAACTAGGCATTTTTCCTTACTGTTTTCAATCATATTTTTATTGTACTGTCTTTATTCATTCTCAAACTGATATTTTATTTTATTTTATTTTATTTTCGGCCCATTCTCATTTCAGCTTCTTTTACTTTTTCTGCAAATCCATTTTATTTTTCGTTTTCTTCGGATAAATTAGTTCACTTTGGTCTCTATGAATCGACCATATTCCAATTGCTATACTCGATATTATTCACTAAATAGATATTTTATTTTTGGCTGGACTAACAATCCACCAATTTGCATCTATAATTTTTCTATCATGAGAAATCAAAATATATGGATGGATGGAAAAATTCAAATGCATATATCAATTACATTAGTAAAAAGGTTGATATTCTGGGTATTGATGAATTAAGTTCATATTGCCAATATTGGAAAAAGTTTTTGAGGATTTAAATGAGGTAATTACAAGCAATATTTGACTTCCCTTATTTGCATTTACTATATTCAAATCTTTATATTATATGCACCTAACATTTTCCGTAAGTTAAAAAGTGTCATACAAAAATTGAAGACTTTCTATTTCTTTGTCCTTTTCATGCCACATACAAAAATTGATAGGCTGCATGTATCTTTGTGGCTTTGCTTTATTTGGTATATATAAATTAATATAAACTTCAGTGCTCATCTTGTGTATTGCTCAATTCCTACCTTGCAACTCATCGGTTGAAAGCAAAGGGAACTGGTAAGTTTATATTAATTCTTCTCTGTTCATTTCTATTACATTGGTTTTAGTTGCTCATTTGTTTCTTATTATTCAATTGGAATATGGAAGAATCACAACATAAGAATTTTTGTTTTTTCGGTCACAGGAATGATGGATTTTAAGGCAACTCTGATGTTTATGTTTATGTGGTTCGTAATTCCGGGCTATGAAGGATTCAGTGGGGAAGTATTGTCAAGGGAAGAAAATGCAGAACTAGACAGGTAACTCAGAGTTCTAAATAAGCCAGCCGTTGAAACCATTCGAGTTATAAACTATAAAATTAAATTATTGTTTAAACTATGAAATCAATTAGCTTAAATGACTCGAACATGTAAATTTAGTTTTTTAATTTAAGCTTACGTACAGACTATTAGATATTCATTAAAAAAATCCACTTATTCCTGGGGTGTTTATAAAAGAAATCATTAACTTACTATATGAACTTTTATCTAAAGACACGGATGATACCTAATATCAACTTTCGTATGTTAAAACCCTAAACGGGTGAACAAGATGATATTATTTATTCAATTGTTTATTGATATAATTTAATAAATATTGTTTAGCAGACAATATATGGAGACACATATAATTGTGTGGATTTCTATCAACAACCTGCATTTGACCATCCTTTATTAAAAGATCGTAAATTTCAATTTCAAGTAAATTTTCATATTATTATAATTTTTTTGTGTTTTTACTATAATTATATGGTAATCTTATTAGTTCAAGTTTTTCTTTAATTTCAGATGAAACGGAGTGAAAAAAATTATAATCGAAAGGGTTCATCAATGAATTTTTTCAAACCGGAAAAATTTTGGTTGAATGGAAAGGGATGTCCATTTGGGACAGTTCCTATAAAACATGTCACTAAAGATGATCTGATTCGAGCTAAATTGGCAGCAAAAATATACTCTTCAAGATTGAATCCTCAAAATGCTGTCAATAGACCTGGGGTAAAAGTAAGTATACTTTTCTTTTCTCAATAGGGTTTTCAACTCTACTCATTATATTATTTATATATAATATATGAATTGGCATGCGTAGACTAGATTGGTGGTGCCAAAAATGCCTATGTATATGGATTCTTTTTTGTATTTTACTAATTCACAATTATGCAATTAGTATGCAGTTCTTCCCACAAGTGGTTACCCACACAGAAAATATTATGGAGGTTATATGGTGGGCAGTCTATAAATTCAACAATTTCAAAACAATCAGTACAGTTCTATCCAAATGAAGCTTCAAAATGGTCTTGACACTATTATTGTTGGGTCAACGGTAAGTAGTTAATCTTTCACTAATTTATTTATTAAGAAGCCTTTTTTCATAGTAACTTATTAAGCAGATTTTCCAAATGTTTTCAAAAATATAAAATCATTTACAAGTTAAATAATAACGAAGATAATGATTAGTTTACTTCATTTTTTCATCTATTTTAGGTAAATCCAATTGTGTACAAAGACCATAAAACTCGATTGTTCATATATACTACTGTAAGTGTCATTTTCTTGATGTCTATTATTTAAAAACAGACAGACAGTGCACAATGTTTCAATAATTGGTGCTTGCATCCGCCATTTGTATTGAGTAGTAGAAAGATTCCTCTTGACGTGGTGTTTACTTAGACTTCAGTGAGGGGTAATGCTTCACAAATACTTGTTTATCGCTATTTTATATACAAAGTAAGTTTTCAATATTTTGTTCAATGAAATAGATAATGAAACAATAGTATAGAATGTCAAGAATTATGACATTTATGTTATTAGACTCAAGATAATTTATTATTTTATCTATAATAACAGGATGAAACAAACGGAAACTACTATCTCAAAATTGGTAAATATGCCGATAAAGTTGGACAGTGGCCTCAAAAAATGTTCAAATCATTGGCAGAATCAGCATCAGTGGTTGAATGGGGAGGTGAAGTATATAGCCCTCCAGGCGTACCTAGTCCTCCGATGGGATCCGATAGGGATCGTTCCGAGAGATCCACTATGTATGACGCATTTTGTACGAAATTAAAAATTGTGGATGAAGCCCGCAAAATTATCGATCCTCCAGAAACAAAAGTTTATGTGGATAAGCCATATTTTGGCACAAATCTAGAAATGTCGGAGGAGAATATCAATATTTATTTATTTTTGGTGGCAATAGTTTCTTACTTGGTTGAATAAAGAATATGTGGTATAGTCAACCATCATCTTGCATATTGAAGAACTATTATCATATCATATATATCTAAAAGTAAATGTCACTATCTTAAAGAAACACTAAACTTAAAGCATTCTGTGCTTCTAAATAAAACTTAGAAGATGCAAAATTCAACAAGTTGTGTATCATTAAGAAAGCGGACAATCCACAAGAATTAAGAGATGCTACGTTGTTAAATGATTTGGATATGTGCCTTAGTTGATGCCGAGCCGCCTTTTGTCAACCTGTAGCACTTTAAGCCATTTGATTCAAGCTAGAGCTCTGGAGAGAGGGTCATTGGTGCTAATTGAGAGGTGGTCCTTCGGGGTTTTGACGAGCTATGGAGAAGAACGGACAGCATTCTCCACCTGAGTGTTCTGTGATTCGTCTGACCGCTTTGTTTTGGGTTTAGAATTTTGTGTAAACTTGCTCATCTAATTCTAGTAGTAGAATCGCACCTCTTTCATCTCTAGACGTAGGTTCTACACCAAACTACTATAAATTTGTGTCGATCTTTTTTATCTTGACTAATTTTACTATCTTAATCACACTTACATCCACTGTGTATGACGCATTTTGTGTAAAAGTAAAAGTAGTTGTCGATGAAACCCACGAAATTATCGATCCTCCAAAAACTCAAGTTTATGTGGATAAACCATATTTTGGCAAAAATCTAGGGAATGTCGGAGGAGAATATGAGTATTTATTTATCTTTAGTGGCAATGGTAAACGTAAAGCATATCTTCACATGATCACATCACTTAATTAAAAAAAAAAAAAAAACAACAACAACAAATTACTCAAATAAATAGTTAAATTTTATTCTCTTTGCAGCATCCTTTTGAAAGAAAAACATTTCTTTTTATTTTTTTAGATGCCCTTAAAATTTGAACATAATATTTCTTAGTCTTAGATGTGAGTGTTTACCAACTAAACTACTCAACTTCAGAATTTTTAAAGGAAAACATAGTCAGACCCTTAAAATTTGAACATAATACTTCTTAGTCTTAGATGTGAGTGTTTACCAATTAAACTACCCTACTTCAGAATTTTTAAAGAAAAACATAGTTAGGCCTGAAGCACAAATTAAATACAATTTTTTGGTTGCCCAGTACTCCATTTTTTCAATTGAGCCTCTAGACCTTTACAGCCAGTTTAAGCATTGAAATCATCCCGACTCTCAGCCACAATAAGAGGTACGGAAAAAATAAGGACCATTGTGAGGAATGTCATTGCTCGGAACAAAGTGGTTTTGTATATGGGTTTTTCTTTGGAGTAGGAACGGATGGGATGGGAAGGCGATGCCATGGGCTAGCAGCTACCTCTTATACTGAAACTAAGAAGTAGGGATACGCAAAGGAGGAAGAAAGGGTAGTATAGAGATGAAGCAGAGCTTTGTCAGATGCAACTCGGCTCCCGGATATCGTAAAATAAACAAGAAAAATAAGAGAAGTCTCCCAATTGAATCACTACTTTTCTGCATCGTCCAGTGTTTTTACGGTAAGTAATTGAGTGGCCAACTCAATTATCTACGAATAACCAATACACCACCCAATACACCCCACGAAATCACACAAATCCGGTACTTCAAAAAGACTTGTCTTTGTCCAAAGATACCACAAATCGTTTTCTTCTCCAAATGAAAGATAACGTGTACATTTAAACATGCTAAAGTTTGATTTATATTCAGTTCGCTTATGAAAAATAAAAATACGGATTTATCAGTGATTTTGATAAAATTTAAAATGATACATTTACCCAAAAAAAACTAATTTACCAAAAAAAATGATACTTTGTAAATATTTTAGGTTTGACCCAAAATTTCATACAGTTAGAATGAAAGAATGAGTACTATACAAATTAAGAAACTTAGGCTATGTTTAGTTAAGAAAACAGTTTTTTATTTTTTATTTTTTGTTTTGTTTTTTTTAAATAATATAGAAAACAATGAAAAATTTTAGGGCTTGTTTAGTTGTGAAAAATTTTCACTATTTTTTAGAAAACTAGAAAATAGAAATAAAAAAATAAAAAATTTGTTCAAAAAGAATTTTTGATTAGTAAGCATATTTTCTAAATGGTATTAAATTTCAGAAAATAGAAACAAAAATAAAAAACAGAAAACAAAAATAAAATTTATTTTCTCAACTAAACATAACTTTAGTATTGCATGAACAAATTTTTTATTTTTCATTTTTATTTTCTAATCTTTTAGAAAAAGTTTTCACAACTAAATAGGTGTTAAGTTTTGATTAATTACCTTAGTTTAGTAACTGAAGTACATGTATTGGAGTAACGTGCGACTCGTGTGATTTGTAGGTGCTGGGATATGGATGGGCTGGCCTGTTGAGGAAATACGTGGTGGAGCCAGCACACATGTGGTGGCCCAGCACTCTTGTTCAGATTTCTATTTTTAGGTACGTTTTTGTTTCATGCAATTTAATTCTTGCCCTTAAGCTTTCAAACAAAATCTTGCTCTTAATAAACCAAAAAAGATAGTTTAGGTAGCTCAAATTATGATTTTCGTGAGTATCATGATTTTTAACGTAGCAAGCAAAATGTATAATGAATGGAGAGAAAGAAATTATTTGGGTTCTAGAATTCGTTGAATTGGGAATTGATGTAGTTAGACTTTTTTTGTTCTAGGTTTTAGAATTTTATTATATTTTATTAATTTTTTTGTTTATTATTTATTAAATTGTTTTGTTTATTATTTATTTATTATGTTTATTGTTATGTTCTTTATATATTTATTTAAATGAACTGTCAAAAGTACAATATTTAATTCTATTTAAAAAGTTAAGGATAAAATAATTTTTTTAAATAATTTATATTATATTCTTTATAATATTACATTTAACCAAACAAATGAATAGAATAGAATTGTTATTTCATTTTATCAACCAAACAATGGAATAGAATTGTTATTCTATGGAATAATAATTTTATTCTACAAGAAATAGTAATTTTATTTCATGTTATTCTATTCTGTGAATCAAACGACCTCTTAATGTTTTTATTCTTTACGTTAAAAATGAGTCTAATTCAACTAAAATCCTATTTAATTGGCTACATAATTCGAGTTTAGTCGTTACAAAGAAGAATATGTTGAGCTGTAACTTTTCCAGGTCGTGATTTCACTGTCATGGGAAAGGGTAGGCGTCCAAACTCGAATGAGTCTCCCAAAACCAATATCACTGTCTCGCTGCAGTTTTTCTTGTGTTGATTTGCTGGGCTGAGAATTGAGCCAGTTCCAATTCCGCTAAATTTGTTCATTTGCGGTTGCCATTTTCCCAAGATCCTGCATAGGTAAGGTCACACTCCCAAACATACGACCGGATAATTTTTTTCTACAATCCAACCTTTTGGTAATCAAGTCCCTCAAACATAGTGATCGAACGGCCTCATCAAGTCCGTCAAGCCATAGGTTGACAATCAATCAATTATGTAATTGCGTTGCATAATTAATGTCTTTTCCAGGACTAATGTGCGATTTATCAGTAACGTTAAATCCATAGTTAATCAATCAATTCAAGATATAGCTGTTGACTGCCACTTTAAAACAATTAATAATCCAAATACTCCGAGTTTATATATTCTTATAATATTTTTATTTATTCTCTATTTAATTGTGAATTTAAGCAAATCATATGCAATATATAAATCCGGACAAAGTGGAAGTTTAAAAGAGAATCTTTAATTTTTTTCTATTGATTTTTTGAATTTTGTGGTAATTTATAATTTTAAAATAGTTATTTATATATAATTAATTTAATTAATATTTGTTAGACATATTAAATGTGCTTTGGTTATGTATAAATTTTTTGGTTAAGTAAGGTGAGTTAAGTTCATTTAATGATATATGATTAAAAATTAGTTTAAATTGTAATTATGAAACTTCAAGAGACGTACAAATAAAGTAATTTTTTATTTTTTATTTTTTCAACAATTTATAGTTTTAAATGATTATTTTTAAATAATATAAATAATGTATTTTTAATAAGTCATTAAAAGAGACAATTTAGTTAAAAAATTTACTACATTGTAATGGTTAGTAGACCTATTATTTATAACTACTACAATCACGAGATAAATTTTGTACATAGAAGTTAATCTTTATGGATATATTGTGTAAAAAAAATCTAATAACATATTTTATTTTTTTACCTAATTTTTTTTGTTAAATAAAAAAATAAATACTTCTAAAATCTCTGGCGTTTTATCAATAATACAAAATAAAAAATTTAAAGGCACAAATGCAGAATATTGTCTCTCTAACATAAGATCAATTGATATAGTGGACAAATTATTTTAAAAAAATTATCATAATATACTTAATATGTATATTAGACAAATGTGACAAGTGAAAACTTCAATTATAATTATTTTATACTTCTTTTATTTTAATAATTAAACTTTATAACTATTTGTATTATTTTTTTATATAATTTCAAATTTAGATTATTTTTCTCAATTAAAAAATAAAATAAAAATATTGTGTCGGTGTGACATGCGGTCTTTTTTATTTATACAAATCTACAAAATGTCATTCAAAGTATGTAAAAGTCATTGTTTATTAAAATTCATGATTTTTTAAATATAGGTATACTTTATAAATTCTTTAAAATTCCTAACTGAATACTGCTTAATTTTTGTAGATTTTTTTAAGTTTGTAAAAATCATAATCTAATACAACTAAATTTTTAAAGAGTGTTTAAAAGTCATAATCTAATACCCTTGATTTTTTAAGTCTATAAAAGTCATTAAAAATCATAATCCAATACACCTATAACGAATGAATAATGAAAGACCAACAAAAAAAAAACAAAATAGCTCCAGTTATACAATTAACTACAATTTGCTAACCCTCTCGAGCAGATTGTTTACTGCAATGGAAAATGCATCCTGGAACTTCTGAAGCTGAGAGCTTGACTCTCCATATACCAAACCAGGCAACAACTCGTAAACGACATACCTTCTAATTTCCTCTCTTTCCTTCACTGAAACACCCATTAGTCTTTCCACAACATTCACCTTCATTTGTCTCACTTCTTCTTGGTCTATAAACACTGAATATTTGCTATGATCCTCTGGAAGATGCCAGGGATACTGATAGTAAGCTGTGAAAGGATCAAAGAGAACCGGTATGCAGCCCGAAACAAGTGAATCAAACACTGATTTTCTTGTTGGACTGTATCCAGGAGGTTGTAAGCAGATTCTGAGTCCGAAAATAGGTCTATGACAGCTTCAGGTTGATCACATCCGCCTGAAACACAGTTCAGGAACTGGCAGTTCTGGCTAGTTGTTGAAGTGCATTGCTTGATTAGTATTGACCTTATGCTCTCAGGTTGTCCAGGCCTTGCTGCACCAGCAAAACTAACTAGACTCTTTCGAGTTGCGCGAATAATCTTTTCCTGCCAGGAAACGATTTCATCGTCAGAATGAGGATGAAAGAAGGTTGGATGTGGAATTCCAATGTCATTGATCGCCCATGGTTGTCGTTCAATCAAGAGCTTTACTGGATTTTGCATTTGGTTGAGCGCAAGAAATCTAGTCCCCCATGAGGAATCATTTCTTCTTCTGAAATCCCAAGAAATTTTTCCCAACACAAACACATGATCCTTTCCTGAATTTTGATTCCAGGGCTTTCTTGAATCAAGCCACTTCAAGAGGTCTAGCGATAACGTGTCTTTAACATCATTAGAGACATTCTTGAAATGCCATCTCAGGATGTCTAGGCCACCGTAGTGTGGAACATAAAAGAGCTTTGTTTCATTTTCGTTGAAAACCCTGCAGCTTCCATATTGGCTCGCCTAGCGCTTCGTTGCTGAAATACTTGCAGAAATCTGTCCATGGCACCATATCTCCACATTGGCCTATTAAATCCTCATTAAATTTTGATGGCAGATCATAGACATATATTCCTCTTCCATCACAGTTAGCATGATTTTCTTTCAATGTCCATGATCTATGCACTTGTAGGTACTCTTCAACAGCCTTCTTGGCATTAGCAATTTCCTCGTTCCTGTCTATAGTTGCCCCGCCTGTCGCAATTGTATTCGAGACAATGCTGACAACCTCTCTGATACTGTCACTGGAAGCAGAACTAACAACATTGATAACCTGTTTGATGCTGCTGTCATTGGTGCTTGGACTAATAAAAACTTCTTTAAAGCCGGCATTGTTGTCTGCAGCTACAAAACTATTATTGATGCCTGGAATTGGGATTGTAAAATTCGGTTGTGTGCCTGCAGATAGACAGTAAAGATTGTTAAGCTTCCGCGAAGACACGCAAATATGAACAATGTTACCAGAAATGATGGTGGAGGAGGAAGACCATAGTAGAACAAGGATCAAAAGAAGTATAGCATCCGGGATTCGGGACCAAAATTTGCACAGAAAGGTATCACAGAAACGAATTTCTTCTGGTTCTGCCTTTCTGGAAATCCTGGATTTCATTTTGGACAGTGAAACTGCTATTTTCTTTCTGAAAGTTGTTTTTTCATGGCTCTGTCTGGTTTTTCTAGAGTTTTGCTTCGCCAAGAATGAAGTTTCCATTCTTTGAAGTTGTCTGCACGTAGTTGATCATTGACTAATTTGTGTGCACGTTTAGTGCATTCTTATAATGAAACATTAATAAAATATTTTGAGATGCAACTTAAACCAAGAATCATGCATTCCTTTTCGAGACATTGATTGAATTCTACGTTTGTGTGCATTAATACATCGTTCAAAAAAGAAAAGGATGTTGAACTTAATTACATTAGACCAGAATCTTGATTTATTGTGTATATTGGTCAATTAATACACCCTATTAGCTGATTAAGAATTTTTAAGTATGAATATAATCGCTACAGACAACAGTATCTATTATTTAAGTGGATTACAAGAAATATTAACAATTTTTCAGAGTCAAATACAAAAAAAAATTCCAAAATCCAGGTTGGAAAGCCATGCTTGTGATATAGTTGATTACCTAACATATCAATATGCTTGTAGTCTACCGATACTAAAGTCTATCAATGATACCGAAATCGTCTTCAGTGTAAGAGCCCAAAAAATAATTTTCAGTGAAAATTAATGCAAATAAAAGGTTGATTATCAACCTAAATGATGTCATTTCAAGTTTTAACCATCTAGTCCCCAAAATATCAGCCATACTCAACTGAGGTGAGGTTTCAAGTACCTGCTCTTATCATTTAATTTACTCTGAACTTTTTGCTTTATTAAGCTAATACTGTAAATGCAAAACACAAAATTTAATCTCTGATGCTGGTGCTTTTTCAAATACATGAACTCAAAGAAAATTACTGGCCAATTCCCTTCAATTATATATTGTTTTAAAAAATTAATTGATTAATAGCAGCTGCAGTTTAGGAAAGGTAAATATGGCTAAGTATCTTTTTTTTTTTTACATGGAAACATTTATATAAAGATAAGATTATGGACTGAAAAAATAAAAGCCAACAAAAATATCAGCTATTGTCACTTGCATGTTCTTGAAGTACATCAAGAAAAGTATATAGGTAAGACACGACTTGGTTATTCTCTGTCATCTGGCCACAAAAGCCAGATAAAAATTATTAGAGGTCTATCTTAGCTATTGTCAATTACATGGCCATCACGTTGTAAACAAGAAACATGCAGGTAGCAAATTGGAAGTACTTCAGGATACACTTAAAAATTCTAATTTTCAGCACCCCAGGGATAATCAAATCCAGTTTACAGCATACTGTCAGTTCTAGCAGGCAAACGGCGGAAGAAATTGATGGGAACTGATGGCGTCCTGTACCGAAATCTTGGATGCCTCATAACAAAGAAGCCTGTCAAAGCTGCTAAAACCTGAAATGGCGTGATGAACAGAACTAGTGCAGCTACAAGACAGAATATAACAAATATGGCAGTAGAGCGAGGGTCACGCCAGCATAACAATGCTTGGAAACGCTCCCCTTGTGTTGCTATGTCACCAACAACAGTCTGAATCCTGCCAGCCACGCTTCGCAGTCTATCGTACCTCATCCTAACTAGCTCCGGACTCCTGCTTGTCGGGAATGTATCAAATTCCTCATCAAGCTCATCAGGATGGACTGCCTCTGCTTAAGAGATCTTTGTGTTCATGTGGGGAGGATACCTTGGCCAATATCGGTAGTTCCATATCCCTATCAGAAACATGTAAAGGAAAACAGTGGGTAAAATGAGTTCTGGGAAGCAAGCTAGCATAAGATAAAGCACATGAACTAGCACTGTAGTGACTGGATTTCTCCACATGCAAATATCCCCGAACCACTTTCCAGCAGCAAATAATCCTGAGAAAACTGTCATTAGTCTGAAAAAATTCGCCTTGCTTCTACGCATGCTCCAGAGGTGGGAGTCAACGTCAGACATGTACTCGACCACTTCTTTTCGAAGAGGAGGTTCCGCCCTACCTAATCGTAATGCTACAATGTTGACAGCTTGATGACGAAGCATGTCTAGCTGCATTACACTAAAAGGCCTTACATAGTGCATTTTAGGCAAAAGAGGCCGAGAGTACTGATAAAGCATGTTTGCAAAAGAAATGCATGTGAATCTTATCGCCAAGTGCAATCCCCCCATCTTCTTTACTCCAGTAGGATGAAGAACCAACAAGGGATAAGAATGTGTGTAAACACGGCCAGTCTCAAGTGTAGAAATGCGAATTCGAACTTTCCCAATCTTCAAGTCCTTGTTACCTCCCTTTTCTGCGACATGGCTGTTGTCAAATACACCAACAGTTAAGACAGTAGCTGGATCAAAAACTTCCCAGGTGTATTGCTCATTGTATTTGGGACACAGATTATCGATGATGGTGCGTGTTCGAACCCATTTGTGACCATATTTGGCTACACAGTATGTGTCTGATGTACCCCTTCCATCTCGGGTTTTCATAGGATGAAGCCCCACAGCATTTAAGATGCCAAGTTCTAGAATTCCAATAGGTGGCCTCCATAGCTGCTTTGCCGTTGGCCGGAGGTCACTACTGTAATGAGTTGACTCATCAAGAACGTGGTATCCCCCATCTAGACAGACTCGCAGATGAATACGACTAGAAAACTTTTCTTTCTTTAATTGATCTACATCAACTGCAACTGGCTTTTCAAGTCATACGATCATCAGCACGCTTCTCCACAGCGCTTAGTGGTATGATCACCCTCCCAATTATCTGATCCTTCCCGGGAGCTACACGATCCTCAACAGAAAGAACCAGATGGTCTTCAAACGGTTCAGCTGCAACAAATAAAAGATCCTCATTCCAGAGGGTATTCAAAGCACGGGCTTGACATATTTTTGTTTTCAAAACCTGGTTTCCTATCTGCACCTTAACAAACACCTCTGGAAAACGGTTCTTCTCTGTTGGAACCAAGTCTTGTGGCTCAACAACATTAACCCGAACATACCACAACCTTGATGCATGATAAACCTTTGAACGTATCACGGTGGAGGCAGCCGGTGTGGCATCTACAGGCATAGCAGCATCAGAATGCCATGCATCAGGGAAAGCCTCGTCTGCTTGAGTGCCAATCCAGACAGCAAGCATTAACTCACCCTTAATCTTCTCTCCCTTTTTATCCTGAAGACGATACCACTCTGGAGCTAGAGGACTATCAGGTGGCACTCTCAGTGGGATTTCATTGATGTCAAACCTCACAATACCTGCAACGTCGTCTATAACAACATCCTTGTCCTTCACCACAACTTCTAACACAGAAGCTTGCATACGTTCCCTAGAAAATGCAAACACCTGGTTCCATTCTGGATTCTGCTTTTTCTCGAAATGCTTTGTAATTCCTTTGTAATTTCCAACTTTAATTTCAACGAATGGATCAAGACTTCCAGTCAAATCCTTTGCAGGGAGTTCACGAGCCTTAACTACTCTTACATACAGAAAATACATTCGCTCAACAAGATCATAAGTACTTGCAGTCTTATCCTTATGCACAACACGACCTCCAACAACTCTTCCTCCTCCAAGAAAAGGGCTTGTCTCTTTCAATGCATAGTCAACAGGTTGTGCTGATGCGGCAGAGTACATGCGAACTAACTTTGGGGGCTGTGTTTCTGCAGCTTTTATCTCATCAGCCACAAACTTTGGTACATGATGAGTCATTACTGGAGCAGAAGAAAGATGCTGGTGTTGATTCTGATTCTGCTGGTGATTTGGGTTTGGAAGATGATGGAAAGTGTGTCTTTCTCCCCTGTCATGAGGGTGAACTTTTGCAGCGTGCACATGAGTTAAACCTGGATCCTTATTTGGTAAAGATTCAACAGCAGGGACTGTAGTAGATGATTTTATAGATGCATCATTAGTGACATATACTTTCAGGCCAAGCTCTCCTCTAACACGAGAGAAAATGGCACGCTTTTCTAGAGGGTAGTGCAAGACAACAGCATCTGAATATGGAACAAATGAATTTCCACTGAGAGCGATTTTACCAAGAAAGGACCTGGAGTTGGTGGCTCTGACATTATTGTAGACATAGGCCTCGAGATTAAGATAATGGAGGTTGGAAGGATCAGAAATGTTGAAGTAGAAACTCTCATTCCAAACAGGATTGAGATCCTTTTCTTTGATAGTGGTGCGGAACCTTTGGCCATCAAAGTAGAGCTCAACAAAGGCACTGGATGAACCTTCACCATCTTTCGGCAGAAGATTATGCGCACTAACCACGTCTACCCCTAACTTAAGGTTGCTCATTTTGAATAGAGAAGCTCAGGCTTGTTTCACGATATGTGAACCACAAATCTGCAATTGAAGATAAGCAGCGCCTGCACTGCAGAAACCAGTCAATTAATATCATCTAGTACGAACCCAAAATTTGGAAATGGACTCAAAGGAACAAACATTGCTAGTGCAATAACAAAGCAAGTCGTTATAATACTCTGAAATCCAGAAAACGTATTCAACAGCTTCAACAGAAATCCATCCCTAAACTAGTACTTTGAAGAATCTTGATACTATGAAAAGATCAACTCGCACATACTAGATGTTTAATTATTAAAAGACAAAATCAAAAGTCAGACAAAAGATCAGAAACTAACCGATCCCTGGCATCAAAATACAGAAAATCCGGTTGAGAATCAGGTAATTTACCAGAATATTCAAGTAGGGTCACTTGGTGGATTAGGCCATGCACACTAAACAAAGAGCTGAAAAATTATGAATCTATAACAGTAGCTTTAACAATAAACTATCAAAATAAAAAATGGTGAAAGTTAACAAAAGGAACAAACCCTGGTGCAAGAAGAGAAAACAAAGAGCAAGTTTAGTCAGTCAACATTTTTTTTAAACACCTGCATGTGCTTGACCGCCATAATGGAAGATCTCAACACAAAAAAATAACTGCATATATCAAGAAGACTTCAATTGTTTAAGCTGAAGATCCAAAAAGCACGCTCAAAACACATGACTTGCACACAATATAAGTGCCCACAACATTACAAAAAGAGAACCACATTTTTCAAGCAAGTGATAAAGGACTTGCTAGATATCTAATCAAACAAAAGTGTGAAAAAAAAAGGAAAAGAAACGAAAAGGCTGTGATCTTTGCATTAAAAAACAAACCCGAAAGGGAAAAAAGGCCACAACAATGGAATATCAAAGATTATACACTCCAATTCATCAACTTTCTCAGTTTCCAAACAGACATTATTTAACAATCTTAATGATAATCCCAAATCAAGAAATGCAAAATGAAGATGAATTAAGAGATTACCACGTCTTCTTGTTGTTGAGGGGAAAAAACCTTCAGAATGCAGCCATTGACAAGAAATCAAAAGAGCTAAAGAGACGACCAAAAAAGATGGGATCTTTATGATGCATGCTACCAAGAAATGTGCATTATTTGAACCTGTCGGAGTTTCAGAGAGGAAGAGAGAAGTTGTAGCATTTGTGAAGAGAGGAGTGGGCACAAGCAACGAGGACAGAAGGAACTACTACTTACAGCAATGCAAAAAGACAGAAGAAGGTTATTAAACATCCAAACCAATAATTAATACTACATTCTAAACTTGGAGAAATTCAAATCTTCTCCAAGTCAAACTGGTAAGATTTAGATTTTGGATAGTTACAAACAATGTATCAAGTATCTCATCAGTATAAAAAATACAAAATCACCAAATCTGATTCGAATTTAAAAGTTTTTGATTCAGTTGAGTGGTCCAGTCGACACAATTGCATGCTTCTCCTTCTAGTTGTGTGTGCCCTGCCTTTTGTTCTTGGAAATATTATACATACACACCGTGGCATTTATTGTTGTTTTTACTCGATTCTTGTTTTTCTTTTAATGATAAGTCTTAGAATCTTGTTTTTACTTGCTCGCAACAAGAACATATAATATATTTTATAAAGTATATAATATATTTATATAATTAATTTATTAAAAAATATATTATTTTATTTGTTATTATTATTTGTTTATTATTAATTATTATAAAATTTATCAAATATATTATGTCATTTGTCTTCTCAAACAAATCAAATATTTTGTAGATTTATAAATTTTATGATAAAAAAGGAAACAAATTTCACCAAAGTATACATATAATTTCTTAAATATGTTGGACAAAATAAATTATTATTTTTTTTACTCTTAAGTTTTGCTTTGTTGCTACCAATATGATGCTCGTCGAATACTTACCATCCCAATTTAGCTTTCCAAAAAAAAAATAGTTATTTGAGTAATTCTCTTAACACTGTTCATTTTTTTAAATAAAAATAAATTATAAATTAATAAATTGCATAATAAAAAATAAAAATTAATCACATTTTTAGAACTGCAATGCATGCAGCTAAAATACACTATAATTATGTAATATTTTTATTTAATATAGAGATAATTGTTATTTTAACAATAAATAGATCCTATTAGTTTAATGATAAATATGTTTTTATAGTCTTGACGATGTTCAAGAAGGATCAAGTTATCAAGTGCAGTGTAATACTTTTATTTAATATAGCGATAACTGTTGTTTAAATAATAAATAGATCCTATTAGTTTAATGATAAATATGTTTTTATAGTCTTGACAATATTCAAGAAGGATCAAGTTGGGTTACTACTTTCACAAACAATTCCCAAAATGATGTAACTGGAGATGTTTTTTCTATTGGTTTGAGCAACACATTGGATGAACTTCGTGAGACAATAGAAGTATTTAAACCAATACTATCAATTTAATTTTGATTCTTCATTTAGATTAGATTTATTTAAGATTAAATTGCTCATTTCGATTATATTTGTAAGAATGTGTTTATGTTATTGTGGCTATTGTATTCTGTATTGAAACAGAATACAATTGGTTCTACAATGCTTGCCCTAAATGCAAGAGAAAAGTGAAGAAGGAAGACAACAAGTATTGGTGTGAGAAAGATGTTACTGTGAAGTATGTTACTCCAAGATATGTGGCCTTAATATAATTAAATAAAATAACATATATATAATTTTTTTATCATTGTAATACCAATTTAATTTTGTTATATTAATGTGGTTACAAAGTTCAACTTCGCGTCATAGATGAAACATCATCTGCTTCATTTAGTGTTTGAGAAAGATGCATTTCAAATCATTGAAAAAAAAGTGCTTCACAACGTAGATAGACTCATTAAGGTTCAATCTTAATAATGTTTGGTCCTTTGTAACCTTATTTTCTTGACACATTCAAATTATCATACATTTTATTTTTTGTTGTTTATTCTTTAATTTTTAGGCTGGAGATATTAAAAGTTTTTCTGACATACTGAATGTGTTTGTTAATAACAAATACATTTTTAAGGTTAGAGATTCTGACTATAACTTAAGGAAAGAATTCTTAACATATATTGTTCTAAAAATATCTTCTGATTCTACCTTGATTGAAGCATTCAACAAAAATGTTGATGCAACAAAGGTTTGTAAATTTATTGTTAATTAAAAAATTTTTATTTAAGAACTTTATAGTATGAAAACTAATCAGTTATTGTTTATTTAAGAATTCTATTACCGGAGATATCAATGAAGATTTAAACAATCAGGTAACACATACTAGTGTAGGAGAAGCAAGTGATGTGGATGGTGATGTTTCAACAAGCAAGGTCCCATTGAAGAAGATCAAAGTGGAGAAGGAAGATTGACTCATTATTATGTCTTAATGTTTGGTTTTAAACTGTTATGAAGGGAGACTTCAAGTTCTTTTACGTTGATTTTAGTTTGCATTTGTCGTTGAGTTGTTCGGTTTTAGAATGTGTTTTAATATGTTTTGGTATTGACTTTAGACACCATGGCGCTGCACTTATGGTGGTTTGAATGCTTATCGTGGTATTTTAATGTTTTACTTATTTGGAAAAGTTTGGATTTATATCAAGTTCTCTTATGTTTAAAGTTCTACCTTATTATACATTAATACTTATTGTTTGTCACAATAAAGAAAAAACTTGCGACGGTAATTTAAAATGTATTGTACAAAGTGTTTAATAACTTGGAAGGATTAGTTTAACTAAATTAAATGTTCTTATATGCGTCTTTTTAATGTGTATATATTTTTTTTTCTTTTAATATTCAATACAAATTACTTGAAAATTTTAATAGCAAATACAAATTACTTAAAAAAACCCACAAATCTTGCGAGTCTGTAACTACTAGACGGAAAAATACTTTACTGACCAAACCGACCGCTAACTAATATTAGAAAATGGAAAATGGGAATCGGAAAGGCATTGAATGGAAGATGGGGTGAGCCTTGTGATAATAATAATTCATAAACTAATTGATTAATAAAAACATTACTACCATTAATGTATGACCATATCGTACGTTATACATAAAATGTAAGGAGTGGGACCCACTACTGCCTCTTCCATCGAGACATGTTACCTTGTCAGTTTCTTGGAAGACCGCCATTTGCTAACGACAATTTCCCTATTTCAAACGTTGTCGTTTCTTCATGTTCCTTTCCCCCTCGTCTTCTTCTACTTGTACTTGCAGTGTCTTTTCTTACTTGGATCGAGATTGCAATGCCTTTTATGGACGAGGTAGTATTTCAATGCCTCCACTCTCCATTGTATTTTTATCATCATATTACGACTCCATAATAAATTGCATTTTTATTGTACTGGTTATGATTTGTGCATTTCTTTTTTGTTAGAAAAACGGTCCGCCCATAACGGGTGAACCGAACTAATCGGTTAAAATGTGAATCGAAACTAATTAGTAAGCCCAATTGAGTTGGGTCCATAATGCGCATTAAACATGTTAGGCACATTTGGTGGCCTATATATATGTGAAGGAGGAGGAGGAGAAGAGAAGGATGGAGAAAGTGAGAAGGAAAGAAAAGAAATAAAAGAGAGGAGGAGGAGAAGAAAAGAAAGAAAAGAGAGGACGGAGAGAGAAAAATGTTTCTCCCCTCCATCATCCTTCTCTCCATCTTCCTTCCTCCATCTCCTCCCACCAGATATCGTTCGTGGACTATCTGACAGTGGTTTGCCTGTGAGACCAACATCGTGAGACCACCAGATATCGAACAAGCCGAGCACTTCCGTCGACTATCCGACAGTGATTTGCTCGTGAGACCAACATCGAAACCTGGTCCTGCAGCTGATGTCTGCTGTTATGCTTCCGCCGGAATCGAGGTAGGTAACTTGAACCGCCTTTTATACTGTTTATTTGTTGAACCAGTACCCTTCAGATATTAAACTGAATGGGATTAGAATTCCTTATTCTTCTAAAACAATTATATAGAATAGCTATGTGTCTATATGTTATCTTCTAAAACAACTATATAAAATGTCTAGTGACAATCATATAGATAGTCATTCAGCATTCAGGAAACATTAGATATATTCTTTTCCCTGATTATCGGCCTTACTCTATCCTATTCAATGAAAAATTTCTTGAAAATGCGCTTTACATATATATTTTTTTCATACATTTACTCTCATCAAGATCGAATTTTTGAGCTCTTAGCATTAAAAATGACTTTACCATGTACATTTACTCTCATATGAGATTGAACTCTTGAACTCTTAACATTAAAAACATTCACCGCCATTAAATTTGAAGCTTTACAGGTTCTTTCTCTCTTCTTTCCCGTTGGCAAACTATTCCTTATGACAGTAACACAACGCCTGCTTTTCAGTATTTACAACGTAATAACAATTATTTTCTTTCCCTCTTTATATTTTCTGTTTTCCAGACAAAAAATATACCTAAGCCGAATGTGAACCCAAAAACTTTGTGCAACGTGAAAAACGAAACAAATTGGTGCAAAACGAGAAGCGAAATTATTTCTATGCCAACGACCAAATTTGGGCCCTCAAAATCAAAGAGAGACTTGCAATGAGAAAAAGCAAAATCATGTCTTCCACAGTTAGAGGTTCTTTATATGGTGTGGCCATAAAAAATGCTTCAGCAGTGAAGAAGCAAAAGCATATCTTCCAAATTTAGAGGTTCTTTACCAGGGAAGACTCCTCGCTCTCTTTGCTCATTCCACCTTTCAATCTGCACCCATAACATGTTATCCAACACTAGTTACGAATAAATAATTGGTCATCTTCAATTTTATAAAAGTGATGTAGATAGGTTTTTTTTTATTTATATTTTTTGGAAAAAGGAGGCAATTACATGGAATGGTGCTGATAAAAAAAATTCTTTTTATATTTTAATAACTGAATAAATAGATGGGTTAAGTTGTTAGTTCTCTTACCCATTCAACTTGTGGTACTCCAAGTAACGAGCATAGCAATGGCGGGTTTGTAACAGGGAAACGTTCAGCATTTGGTGCGATTCATGCCTCTTCTAACTGCTCATTATATATCATTAACACTTCATTCATTTAAACATGATTAGCTATTCTTCTTAAAATACCAAACTGCTAATGATCTCACCACAAATTTGCATGTTAAAAATAATGTGAAAACCATCATAACTTAACTATCGCTAATTGGTTTTTCGACACATTAACATCTGAATAGATTTATTAAATTTAGTGTTTGCATATATTTAAATTTGAAAGAGAAAAAAGATACACATTTCAATATATATTTTTATATATTCAAAATTAGAGTTACACTACCGATGATATTTGTTTTTAATTAAAAAACTAATATTGGCATATTCTCCAAGCTATAGCTAAAGATCTGATGAGATTCAAATATATTAGAATCAAACTTATAAATCCCTCGTTGGCATCCATTTAAAGTTGATTGGTATGAGTGAGTCGAGAGTTCGATTTTTGGTAACGCAAATAAAATACTTGTGAAGAAAAAAAGGGTGAGGAAGTAAAAAGAACCTTGTTGGTTCGTGTTGAAGACACATCTCGCTGACGACGTGGCTGCATAGCAGACGACAACACCAACAGCAGCAACCGACATCCAGTCATTACCAAGCACAGATGGGAACGACAGCAGCAAAGGCCAGACGACAGATGCAATCGGATCAGCTTGAGTTGTTGCTCTCAATTGTTATCCAGCCTATCTGATGTGTTTTAGTTGCTGTAGTTGCTATTTTAGTTGCTTTGGACTTCGAGGCTTCATGTCACTCTTATTATGTATAAGTAATTGATCAATCAATAAAGTTTCCAGTTTTTGATGATGCAATACGTTTCTTGACAGTTCGATCATCTTGGTCAGGCTGGCGGTTAGGATGAGATGATGGTTGCTTAGGAGGGGCTTGGTTGACTTTGCCATACTCATGGGGAGGCCTCGGAGCTTGCTCGCTACGAGCCACCTTGTTGACCTTCCTTGCCCTCATCTTGTCGTGCGGATCTACTTGAGATGCAGACATCTTTCTCTTCTCTTCTCTTCCAACTTAAATCTCTCTCTTCTTGTCTTCTCAGCCTTTTTTCTGACAATGTTCTTGTCTTCTCAGCTGCTTGCTACCCAGTACTTGTATAAGATGCAATTTTCCCACAATCTGTGCCTTTGTTGCATGAACGAAACATTTTATAAGCTCCACCGTTTGAAGACACTTCTGGTTTAGAGGAATACTTGTGCATTGCCAAGTCGCACTATACGGGAACTCGTGTACTTCATAGTGACCCAAAATACGTAAGCCCTTTAGTTTGTTTGAATTATTGGTCCGTCAATTCTACCAAATACGAAATAATTGAAAAAATATTTTATTCACTTATGTTTTTATAACATAATTCATGAAATTTATTTTCTACCACACAATTTGTTATAAATAAGTATTCTTATTGTTATTTTATAGATATGTATAATTATTAAATTTGTTGTTGTAGACGGCTTGAGTGCTTAAAATTATAAATTAAGTACTAAATTGAGTTATTAAACAAGAATTACTAATAAGATTCTCAATTCTGTATCTCAAGCTCCTCGTTTCATGCTAGTTTGAGCAATCCTCTAACTCGATAATTTCGCTTTTATTTTTACCTAGGAAAGAAATAGTAAAGAACACGAAAAGATTCTTCCATTTGTAGGACGCTAAGTCAATATTATACAAGGCTATTGCAATTTGCGCCGAAATTGTTTTGCTAACATCTTGAATAAAATGCAAAGAATATTTATAGAGTGGAGTTATAGATCTTTTGTCATGAATTTTGGACTCTCTTTTTACAAGTACTTTTTCCTTAACCTATGTTGATGGAGGGAAAAAGACACTTATGGGTCTCTCGCTTCTATATCAATTTCGGTTATCAATTCATTTCTAGAGCTGCGCCATCTTGCGTTTTCCTCATTATGAACACAGCAATATATTATAAAAAATAAAAACGAAGTAATGTGACCACTGGTGGAGTTAGGTGGGATCGTACAGGATCAGCTGACCCCACCGATTTTCCGGCAAATTCTAGGGTACCCATCGACTCTACTTGTTTTGTTTCACTTCTCACCTTTTTCTTTTAAAGTTGAATCCATCTTAACCAAATTCTAAATTCGTGAAATGTAATCAAACTTGGGGTCTCACGTGCATAAAATCACTAACCAACTCATCCATATAACTCTTGATAACGAAAATAAATAATCATGTATAGCAGCACGTCTCGATTCTGTTAACCGAAGATACGAAGAGCTAGCAT
>CAODLS011765651.1:0-21611 GCA_948243855.1 Flueggea neowawraea | reverse complement strand
TATACGGGTAGGAGAGTTGATAAATAATACCATTGTCAGCGAAGAAAGATGCCATTTGAAATTCAGCACCATTATCTGACCTAACTTGCTGAACTGCAGCATTAAACTGAAAATGAACATATTTGATAAAATTCTGTAACTGTGGCCGAGCTTTATCTTTATTAGTCAGTAAGAAAATCCAAGTACATCGAGTGTAATCATCAACAATTGTGAGAAAATAACGATGATTAGAATAGCTGACTTCAGACATAGGTCCCCAAATATCAACATGGATCAGTTGAAAAGCAGATGTACTCACTGATGTACTAACAGGAAAAGCTAACTTCTTTTGCTTGGAAAAATGACAAGAATCATATGGCCTCACATGATCATCAACAACATGATTATCCACAGCAGCAATGCCACGAAGACGAGGACCAGAAAGGTGTCCCAAACGAGAATGCTAGAGATTTATTGGAGCAGTATGTGAAGCCGAGGCTAAATGAACAAAAGATAGACTAGGAGAAGTAAGATAGTATAAACCAGATTGTTGCTCAGCTTGTCCAATTGTTATCTGGTTCTGTAAGTCCTTAATAAGGCATAGATTGTGTTGAAAAATCAAGCAATAAGTGGCAGATTCAGTGAGTTTACTTATGGAGATGAGATTATAGCTAAAGTGAGGAACACACAGAATATTATGAAGAACAAGAGAAGCTGATAAACATACTGTCCGAATGTGTGTAACTGTTACTCGAGCCTTTTTTGGCAACTCAACAAACACTTCATGGGCTGGCTTATAGCTAGTAAACCATGACAAAGAACAAGCAACATGATTAGTTGCACCGCTATCAACAATCCAAGGAATCTGTTTACCAGTGCCAGAATAGGAAGAAGATTTTATACTGAAGAAGGTAGGAAGAAGGAAATCCAGACTGTGGAGGAAGAAATCTGGTGGTATCATGATGTGAAACAGAAGAAGTAAAGTGAACTAAAGAAGAGCGATTAGCTATAGAAGGTTGTTCTTCAACTCAGATGGTTAAAGCTTGAGAAGATGTAGAAGAGAAATCCATTGAAAGGTGAGAATAAGGAAGGAGAAATTAGATCGAGAAGAGATAGAGGGAAAAAGAAAGTAAAGCTGGAAGAAGTATCAGAATTTTTTAATGAGGTATTTATTACAAGCTGCGATATATAGCAGTAGTAAGGAACAGAGCAAAAGTAAAACAGAGTAACTTAAGTCTAATAACTAACTTATGCTAGCTAAGAGTACTGACTCAGCATTATTCTAATAGCTCAACTTCCACTTCTTAACTGGTCTTTCTCTTCATGCCCAGCCAAGTGATTACGGTGACAACCCTCTCTCACTCTTCCTTTTCTCTTTCTCGTCGACGAACTCCCACCGAGTCCTCTCCACGCCGCCGCTCCGCCACCTCCACGCCTTCTCCTTTGCCGATAGCAGTCATCCCTCCCCTGCCTAGTAAGCTGAGCCAACTATCCCTATTCTCAGAAAAAAAAAATCAGTTTTAATTCTTTTTAGGCTAGGATTGTTGAATAATTGATTGATGAAAGCTCATGTCTTTCTTTTCTATCTTATCTCTGATAATGTGTTATTGTTATGAATTTGCTTTCTCTTTGAGTTTTTATTTTCTGCGTTCATGGAGATGGAGTAATTTGTTGATAAGTGATAAATTTGGGTTATTTATTCACGGAGATGGAGTGACAAATTTGGGTTATTTTTTCATGGGGATGGAGTTATTTGTTCACGGAGATGGAGTCATCTTCTGGGTTCATGGAGATGGAGTTATTCTCTGATAGTTATTTTCTCTTTCAATTTGCTAATGAGGATTATTTGTTGATGAGTAATAAATTTGGAGATCATTGATGTAATTTGTATTTTGCATAATGATTTTTTTTGTTCTAAATTTCGTGATTACTGTTATTGATATGTAGGAGATCTGGCTGTTGATGAATTTAATGGGAGTCATTTGGTTTTTGTCGCAGTTGGTTCGAATCCTTTTAACATCATCACCAGTGCAGTTAAGTAAGTTTAATATGGAAAAATTCATCTTTTGTCAAATCTATTAAATGCTTGGAAAGGTCAACCATTTAAAGGAGAAATGAGCGTCTTCAAAACCTATAATATTTTTCTTGTTTTTGTGTGATGTTAAACTACTTACAAATTGGTGATGTTAAATTGTTTATATATATATATTTGTCGTACATATTATGTAGCTAAAAATTTAGCTAAGCAGATTTCGTCCCTACTTAGTTAGATTCCTCTCTTTGCCACTAGCCAAGGCCACGACCATTCACCAAGCACGTGGAGGAGGAGATTGAACGCCAATTTGTAGACAACAGTGGATGACTCGAATCTTTCGTCATATTCTGCATGATTCCTTTGATTCTCTTCTGCAATGAAAGAAAAAAAGAAAGAAAGAAAGAAAGAAGGATGCATATTTTTTCTATTATAAAAGCGCTTATCGGCTCATCAACTTACATCTCAAAAACAAATCACATTTTTTCCACCTTAACCTTCAGAAAATTAGAATGGCACAGATGATGATACTGATATGTGCATATTTTTCATGCCTTTACTTGTTGTTGCTGAAGAATTTGATGAATACGATAAAAATAAACTTGGCGAAGTGCCGAGAAAAATGGGCTACAAAATTTTTGGATTTGTTAGGTTGCTTTGTGTTTTTGTCATTATATTCAGTGCAACAATGATTTTAATATACCACCTCGCACCTACTCTGCTTGTTTACATTTAATATGCCAAAGCCTAAAAAAAGGATAAAGAGAAATAGTAGTCTCCTCTTGTTGACAATCGTGGATGACTCGAATCTTTCATCATATTCTGCATGCTTCCTCTGATTCTCTTCTGTAATGAAAAAAGAAAGAAAGAAAGAAAGAAATAAGGGTGCATATTTTTCCTATTATAAAAGCACTTATCGGCTCATCAACTTACATATCATAAACAAATCACATTTTTCCACCTTAACCCTCAGAAAATAAGAATGGCATAGATGATCATACTAATATGCTGCATATTTTTCGTGCCTTTACTTTTTGTTGCTGAATAATTTGATGAATACGATAACCATAAACTTTGCAAAGTGAGGGGTGCTTGAGAAAAATGGGCTACACAATTTTTGGATTTGCTAGGTTGCTTTGTATTTCTGTCATTACATTTAGCGCAACAACGATTTTAATATACCACCTGACACCTACTTTGCATGTTTAAATTTAATATGTCAAAGCCTAAAAAAAGGAAAAAAAGAAATAGTAGCCTCATCTTGTTGACAACAGTGGATGACTCGAATATTTCGTCATATTCCACATGCTTCCTTTGATTCTCATCTACAATAAAAAAAATAAAGAAAGAAAGAAAGGTGCATATTTTTTTCTATTATAAAAGCATGTATTGGCTCATCAACTTACATCTCATAAACAAATCACATTTTTTCCACCTTAACCCTTACAAAATTAGAATGGCACATATGATGATACTGATATCGTGCTTATTTTTCGTGCCTTTACTTGTTGTTGCTGAAGAATTTGATGAATACGATAACAATAAACTTAGCGAAGCGCCAGAAAAATGGGTTACACAATTTTTGGATTTTCTAGGTTGCTTTGCATTTCTGTCATTATATTAAGTGCAACAACGATTTTAATATACCTCCTGATGCCTACTTTGCTTGTTTACATTTATTTTTCAAAGCCCAAAAAAAAGAAAAAAGAGAAATAGTAATCTCGTCTTTTTGACAACAGTGGATAACTCGAATCTTTCGTCATATTCTGCATGCTTCCTCTGATTCTCTTCTGCAATAAAAAAAGAAAGAAACAAGGGTGCATATTTTTTCTATTATAAAAGCACTTATCGGCTCATCAACTTGCATATAATAAATAAATCACATTTTTTCCACCTTAACCCTCAGAAAATTACAATGACACAAATGATGATAGTGATATGGTGCATATTTTTTGTGCCTTTACTTGTTGTTGCTTAAGAATTTGATGAATACGATAGGGATAAACTTGGTGAAGTGTTGGGAAAAATAGGCTACACAATTTTTTGATTTGCTAGGTTGCTTTTTTTTCAGTCATTATATTCAGTGCATCAACGATTTTAATATACCACCTGACACCTACTTTACTTGTTTACATTTAATATATCAAAGCCCAAAAAAAAGGAAAAAGAGAAATAATAGTCTCATCTTGTTGACAACAGTGGATGACTCGAATCTTTCATCATATTCTGCATGCTTCTTCAGATTCCCTGATGCAATGAAAAAAGAAAGAAAGAAGGGTGCACATTTTTTTTTATTATAAAAGCATTTATCGGCTCATCAACTTACATCTCATACACAAATCACATTTTGCCACCTTAACCCACAGAAAATTAGAATGTCACATATGATGAAATTGATATGCTGCATATTTTTTGTGCCTTTACTTGTTGTTGCTGAAGAAATTGATGAATACGTTAACAATAAACTTGGAGAAATGCTGGGAAATTGGGCTACACAATTTTTGGATTTGCTAGGTTGCTTTGTATTTTTTTCATTACATTCAGTGCAACAACGATTTTAATATACTCCCTAGCACCTACTTTTCTTGTTTACATTTAATAAGTTAAAGCCCAAGATAAGAAAAAGAGAAATAGTAGTCTCATCTTGTTGACGACAGTGGATGACTCAAATCTTTCATCATATTTTGCATGCTTCCTTTGATTCTATTCTCTAATGAAAAAAGAAAAAGAAAGAAAGAAAGAATGGTGCATATTTTTTCTATTATAAAAGCACTTATCGGCTCATCAATTTGCATATTATAAACAAATCAAACTTTTTCCACCTTAAACATCAGAAAATTATAATGGCACAGATGATGATACTGATATGGTGCATATTGTTTGTGCATGTACTTGTTGTTGTTGAAGAATTTGATGAATATGATAACGACATACTTGGCGAAGTGCTGGGAAATATAGGCTACACAATTTTTGGATTTGCTAGGTTGCTTTGTATTTCCGTCATTACATGCATTGCAACAACAATTTTAAACTCTTACCTCGCACCTATTTTGCTTGTTTACATTTAGTATGTCAAAGCCCAAAAAAAGGAAAAAGATAAATAGTAGTCTCATCTTGTTGACAACAGTGAATGACTCAAATCTTTCGTCATATTCTGCATGCTTCCTCTGATTCTCTTTTGCAATGAAAAAAAAAAGAAAGAAAAAAAGAAAGAAGGGTGCATATTTTTTCTATTGTAAAGGCACTTATCGACTCATCGACTTACATCTCATAAACAAATCACATTTTTCCACCTTAACCCTCAGAAAATTAGAATCGCACAGATGATGATACTAATATGGTGCATATTTTTCATGACTTTACTTGTTGCTAAAGAATTTGATGAATACATTAACAATAAACTTGGAGAAGTGTTGGGAAATTGGGCTACACAATTTATGGATTTGCTAGATTTCCTTGTATTTTATCATTATATTTAGTGCAACAACGATTTTAGTATACCATCTGGCGCCTACTTTGCTTGTTAACATTTAATATGTCAAAGCCCAAAAAAAGAAAAAAAGCACTTATCGGCTCATCAACTTACATGGCTTACTCGAGTAATCCACACTTCATCCGAGAACACAACTTACTCGAGTAACACACATGGCTTACTCGAGTAATCCACACCTCACTTTACTGGAGTAACACCCGAATGCTTACTCGAGTAACACCTCTCACAACCATAATCCTCAACTTAACACTCGTATCGATCAAGATGGAAACGGGATTGAACAGAAGACTACAGAAAGCCTTACCGGAATCCGACTGGGGTATTACATACTTTCCCCCTCAAAAGAAATTTGTTCTCGAATTGCAAAACAAAACAAAACAAAAAAAAGCTGAGACCAACTCCGGATCTCCCAAATAAAACTCAAAACAAAACTCGGCTAACAGCCGCAACACTTAGCGAGTGTGTAACCAACACAAGGCCAATGCACATACATGCAGACGCAATGCAATAATGCTAAGACAGAGATCAATCAGACAAACCTATGGATCAACAGAGTCGAACAAATATGGATATCTATGCCTTATCTCATCTTCGGCCTCCCAAGTGGCCTTCTCGACTGAATGATGTCTCTAAATCACTTTTACAAAAGCGATCTCTTTGTTCTGGAGTCTCTTGACCTGACAGTCAACGATCCTCATCGGAACCTCATCATATGACAAATCAGATCTAAGCTCAACTGACTGCTAAGCAGAAACATGCGACGAATCTGGAACATATCTCCTCAAAAGTGAAACATGAAACATTGGATGAAAAAAAGCAAATTGAGGTTATAATGCTAACTCATAAGCCACAGCTCCAACTCGGCCGATAATCTCAAATGGACCAATGTATCTCGGGCTCAACTTGCCCTTCTTCACGAATCTCGTAACACCTTTCATAGGTGATACCTTCAGGAATACATGGTCTCTAACATCAAACTCCAAATGTTTACGCTTCGGGTCAGTGTAACTCTTCTGCCGACTGTAAGCAGTCTCGATCCTTTGTTAAATCAGTGTGACTCTCTCAGTAGTCTCCAAAATAAGATCCGACCCCAAGGGCTCTCTCTTCGGCCTCGGCCCAACATAAATGAGATCTACATTTTCGACCATATAAAGCTTCGTACGGTGCCATCTCGATGCTCGAATGGTACAAATTATTGTACGCAAACTCTACCAATGGCAAATAGAAATGCCAACTCCCTGCAAAATCCACTGCACACGCTCTCAACATATCATCGAGAGTCTAAATCGTACTCTCAGACTGACCATCAGTCTGCGGATGAAAAACTGTGCTGAAATCCAATCAAGTACCCAATGCTTCCTATAATTTACGCCAAAACTGCGAAGTAAAATGATGACCTCTGCTGGACACTATAGAAATAGGCACATCATGAAGACATACAATTCTCTCGATATACAATCTCGCCAATCATGCCGCTCCATAAGTAGTCTTGACAAGCAGAAAATGAGCTGAATTAGTCAATCGATCCACGGTGACCCAAATAGAATCATATCCAGACGATGTCCTCAGTAATCCAAATACAAAGTAAATCGTGATATAATCTCACTTCCACTCTGGAAGAGTAACTGTTGCATTAAATCAGAAGGATGATGATGCTCAAACTTAACCTCCTGACAAGTCAAATATCGACTAACAAATTCAACTATATCCTTCTTCATCCCAGACCACCAATAGGATTCACGAAGATCTCGATACATCTTAATATATCCTGGGTGAACCGAATAAACAGAACTATAACCCTCGGTCATAATCTCCTCACGTCACCCACCAGAAGATTGTACGCACAATCTCAACCCAAACCAAAGAACTCTCGAATCATTAACGCTGAAACTTGGCACCTTAGATGCCTTGACTTTTTTCAATCAAACCTTGAATCTCAGTATCCTCCTTCTGATCTTCAAGAATTTGATGAATACGATGAATACGATAATAATAAACTTGACAAAGTGATAAAATATTGGACTAAACAATTTATGGATTTGCTAGGTTGCCTAGCATTTCTGTCATTATATTGAATGCAACAATGATTTTAGTATACCACCTGACACCTACTTTGCTTGTTTACATTTAATATGTCAAAGCCCAAAAAAATAAAAAAAGAGAAATAGTAGTCTCATCTTGTTGACAACAGTGGATGACTCAAATCTTTCGTCACATTCTGCATGCTTCAAATGATTCTCCTCCGCAATGAAAAACAAAAAGAAAGAAAGAATGGTGCTTATTTTTTCTATTATAAAAGCACTTATCGGATCATCAACTTACACCTCATAAACAAATCACATTTTTTCCACCTTAACCCTAAGAAAATTAGAATGGCACAGATGATTATACTGATATTGTGCATATTTTTATGCATTTACTTGTTGTTGCTGAAGAATTTGATGATACGATAACAATAAACTTGGCGAACTGCTGGGAAAAATTAGCTACACAATTTTTGAATTTGGTAGGTTGCTTTGTATTTCTGTCATTACATTCAGTGCAACAACTATTTTAATATACCACCTGACGCCTACTTTTCTTGTTTACACTTAATATGTCACAACTCAGACAAAGGAAAAAGAGAAATAATAGTCTCATCTTGTTGACAACAGTGGATTACTCGAATCTTTCGTCATATTCTCCATGCTTCCTCTTATTCTCTGATCCAAAGAAAGAAAGAAAGAAAGAAAGAAGGGCACATATTTTTTTCTATTATAAAAGCACTTATCGGCTCATCAACTTACATCTCATAAACAAATCACATTTTTCAACCTTAACCCACATAAAATTAGAATGGCACATATGATGATGCTGATATGGTGCATATTTTTCTTTCCTTTACTTTTTGTGTCCGAAGAATTTGATGAATACTTTAACAATAACTTGGCGAAACGATGGGAAAAATGGGCTACACAATTTATGGATTTGCTAGGTTGCTTTGTATTTATGTCATTACATTCAATGCAACAACGATTTTAATATACCACCTGACACCTACTTTGGTTGTTTACATTTAATATGTCATACCACCCCAAAAAAAGAGAAATAGTAATCTCATCTTGTTAACAATAGTGGATGACTCGAATCTTTCGTCATATTCTGCATGCTTCCTCTGATTCTCTTCTTCAATGAAAAAATGAAGAAAGAAAGAAACAAGGGTGCATATTTGTTCCATTATAAAGCACTTATCGGCTCATCAACTTACATATCATAAACAAATCACATTTTTCCCACCTTAACCATCAGAAAATTAGAATGACACAGATGATGATACTAATATGGTGCATATTTGTTTGTGTATGTACTTGTTGTTGCTCAAGAATTTGATGAATACGACAACGATAAACTTGGCGAAGTGATGGGAAAAATGGGCTACCCAATTTTTGGATTTGCTAGGTTGTTTTGTATTTCTGTCATTACATTCAGCGCAACAACGATTTTAATATACCAGCTGACACCTACTTTGCTTGTTTAAATTTAATATGTCAAATCCCAAAAAAAGGGAAAAGAGAAATAGTAGTCTCATCTTGTTGACAACAGTGGATGACTCAAATCTTTCAGCTTATTCTGCATGCTTCATATGATTCTCTTCTAAACTGAAAAAAAAAAAGAAAGAAAACAAGAAGGGTGCATATTTTTTCTATTGTAAAAGCACTTATCAGCTCATCAACTTACATCCCATAAAAAATCACATTTTTCTACCTTAACCCACAGAAAATTAGAATGGCACATATGATGATACTAATATGGTGCATATTTTTTCGTGCCTTTACTTTTTGTGTCTGAAGAATTTGATGAATACGTTAACAATAAACTTGGCAAAGAGATGGGAAAAATGGGCTACACAATTTATGGAGTTGCTAGGTTGGTTTGTATTTCTGTCATTACATTCAGTGCATCAACAATTTTTATAAACTAGCTGGCACCTACTTTGCTTGTTTACATTTAATATGTCAAAGCTCAAAAAAAGGAAAAAGGGAAATAATAGTCTCATCTTGTTGACAACTATGGATGACTCTAATCTTTCGTCATATTCTGCATACTTCCTTTGATTCTCTCCTGCAATGGAAAAAAAAAGAAAGAAGGAAGGAAGGGTGCATATTTATTCTATTATAAAAGCACTTATCGGCTCATCAACTTACATATCATAAAAAATCACATTTTTTCCACCTTAACCATCAGAAAATTAGAATGACACAGATGATGATACTGATATGGTGCATATTTTTTGTGCCTGTACTTGTTGTTGCTCAAGAATTTGATGAATATGTTAACGATAAATTTGCTGAAGTGATAGAAAAAATGGGCTACACAATTTTTGGATTTGCTAGGTTGCTTTGTATTTCTGTCATTACATTCAGCGCAACAACGATTTTAATATACCAACCGACACCTACTTTGATTGTTTACATTTAGTGTGTCAAAGCCAAAAAAAAAAGGAAAAAGAGAATTAGTAGTTTCATCTTGTTGACAATAGTGGATGACTCAAATCGTTCATCAGCATATTCTGCATGCTTCCTCTGATTCTCTTCTAAAATGAAAAAAAGAAAGAAAGAAGGTTGCATATTTTTTCTATTGTAAAAGCACTTATTGGCTCATCAACTTACATCTGATTAACAAATCACATTTTTCTACCTTAACCCTTAGAAAATTAGAATGGCACAGATGATGATAATGATATGGTGCATATTTTTCGTGCCTTTACCTGTTGTTGCTGAAGAATTGAGTGAATACGTTAACAATAAACTTGGCAAAGTGCTGGGAAATTAGGCTACATAATTTTTGGATTTGCTAGGTTGCATTGTATTTCTGTTATTATATTCAGTGCATCAACGATTTTAATATACCACCTGGCACCTACTTTGCTTAATTACATTTAATATGTCAAAACCCAAGAAAAGGAAAAAGAGAAATAGTGGTGTCGTCTTTTGAATACAGTGGATGACTCGAATCTTTCGTCATATTCTGCATGCTTCCTATGATTCTCTTCTGCAATGAAAAAAGAAAGATAGAAAGAAGGGTGCATATTTTTTTCTATTATAAAAGCACTTATCGGCTCATTAACTTACATATCATAAGCAAATCACATTTTTTCCACCTTAACCATAAAAAAAAATAGAATGTCACAGATGATGATACTGATATGGTGCATATTTTTTTGTGTCTGTAGTTGTTGTTGCTCAAGAATTTGATGAATACGATACCCATAAACTTGGCGAAGTGATGGGAAAAATTGGCTACACAATTTTTGGATTTGCTAGGTTGCTTATTATTTATGTCATTACATTCAGTAAAGCAACGATTTTAATATATCACATAGTGCCTACTTTTCTTGTTTACATTTAATGTGTCAAAGCCCAAAAAAAGAAAAAGAGAAATAGTCGTCTTATCTTCTTGACAATAGTCGATCACTCGAATCTTTCATCATATTCTGCAAGTTTCGTTTGATTCTCTTCTGCATTGAAAGAAAGAAAGAAACAAACAAAGAAGGGCGCATATTTTATTCTATTAAAAAAGCACTTATCGGCTCATTAACTTACATATCATAAACAAATCACATTTTTTCCATCTTAACCATAAAAAATAGAATGGCACAGATGATGATACTAATATTGTGCATATTTTTTTGTGCCTGTAGTAGTTGTTGCTCAAGAATTTGTTGAATACGATAACAATAAACTTGGCGAAGTGTTGTGAAAAATATGCTACACAATTTTTGGATTTGCTAGGTTACTTTGTATTTCAGTCATTACATTCAGTGCATCAACGATTTTAATATACCACCTCGCACCTAATTTGCTTGTTTACAATTAGTATGTCAAAGCCCAAAAAAAAGGAAAGAGAGAAATAGTAGTCTCATCTTGTTGACAACAATGGATGACTCGAATCTTTCGTCATATTCTCCATGCTTTCTCTGATTCTCTTCTGCAATGAAAAAAAAGAAAGAAAGAAAAAGAAGGGTGCATATTTTTTCTATTATAAAGGCACTTATCGGCTCATCAACTTACATATCATAAACAAATCACATTTTTCCACCTTAAACCCTCAGAAAATTAGAATCACACAGATGATGATACTGATACGGTGCATATTTTTTGTGACTTTACTTCTTGTTGCTGAAGAATTTGATGAATACGTTAAAAATAAAGTTGGCGAAGTGTTGGGAAATTACAATTTATGGATTTGCTAGGTTACCATGTATTTCTGTCATTATATTCAGTGCAACAACGATTTTAGTATACCACCTGACACCTACTTTGTTGTTTTACATTTAATATGTCAAGCCCAAAAAAATAAAAAAGTGAAATAGTAGTCGCATCTTGTTCACAATAGTGGATGACTCAAATCTTTCGTCACATTCTGCATGCTTCCACTGATTCTCTTCCGCAATAAAAAAAAAAAAAGAAAGAAAGAAGGGTGCTTATTTTTTCTATTATAAAAGCACTTATCTGCTCATCAACTTACACCTCATAAAAAAATACATTTTCTCCACCTTAACCCTCAGAAACTTAGAATGGCACAGATGATGATACTGATATGGTGCATATTTTTTATGCCTTTACTTGTTGTTACTGAAGAATTTGATGAATACGTTAATAATAAACTAGGCCAAGTTCTGGGGAAAATGGCTACATAATTTTTAGATTTGGTATGTTGTTTTGTATTTCTATCATTACATTCATTGCAACAACGATTTTAATATACCACCTGATGCTTATTTTGCTTGTTTACATTTAATATGTCGAAGCCCAAAAAAAGGAAAAAAAGAAATAATAGTCTCATCTTGTTGACAACAGTGGATGAATCGAATCTTTCATCATATTCTCCATGCTTCCTTTTATTCTCTGATGCAATGAAAAAAAGAAAGAAAGAAAGAAGGGCACATATTTTTTCTATTATATAAGCACTTATCGACTCATCAACTTACATCTCATAAACAAATCACTTTTTTCAACCTTAACCCACAAAAATTTTGAATGGCACATAAGATGATACTAATACGGTGCATATTTTTCCTGCATTTACTTTTGACGTTTGAATAATTTGATGAATACGTTAACAATTAAGTTGGTCAAGCGATGGGAAAAATGGGCTACACAATTTATGGATTTGCTAGCTTGCTTTGTATTTCTATCATTACATTCAATGCAACAACGATTTTAATATACCACCTGGCACCTACTTTGCTTGTTTACATTTACTATGTCATAGCCCAAAAAAAAAGAGAAATAGTAGTCTCATATTGTTGACAATAGTGGATGACTCGAATCTTTCATCACATTCTGCATGCTTCCTTTGATTCTCTTCTGCAATGAAAAAAAAAAGAAAGAAACAAGGGTGCATATTTGTTCAATTATAAAAGCACTTATCGGCTCATCAACTTACATATCATAAACAAATCACATTTTTTCCACCTTAACCATCAGAAAATTAGAATAACACAGATGATGATATTGATATGGTGCATATTTTTTGTGCTTGTACTTGTTGTTGCTCAAGAATTTGATGAATATGATAACGATAAACTTGCCGAAGTGATGGGAAAAATGGGCTACACAATTTTTGGATTTGCTAGGTTGCTTTGTATTTTCGTCATAACATTCAGTGCAACAACGATTTTAATATACCACCAGGCTCCTACTTTTCTTTTTTACATTTAATGTGTCAAAGCCCGAAAAAAAGAAAAAGTGAAATAGTAGTCTCATCTTGTTGACAACAGTGGATGACTCGATTTTTCCTCACATTCTGTATGCTTTCACTGATTCTCTTCCGCAATGAATAAAAAAAGAATGAAAGAAGGGTGCTTATTTTTTCTATTATAAAAGCACTTATCGGCTCATCAACTTACACCTCATAAACAAATGACATTTTTTCCACCTTAACCCTAAGAAAATTAGAATGCCACAGATGATGATTGTCACGACCCATCCCCGGGACCATGACCGACATACGAGGCATACAACCCAGCACCCCACAGTAATCTAGTAATGAGCTATATCAAATAACAGAAGCCCGAACAATAGGCATGACTAACCAAAATGCCTCCTCATGGGTGTCCAAGATGCGAAATGAACGCCGAAGCCAAAATCTGTGCATCTGGAAGATAGAATCATCCACAACAGAAAATAAAACGGGGGTGAATCTCAGTGAGGAATAACACTCTAGAGCGTCTCATACGTGCCTCACAGAGTCTATTTTGAAAACAGTTAGCAAATACCACAAGCAGTATTCATAGTATATATAAATTATACACGCTATACAATAATAACCTTTTGAAAATCTATTTCAAAATCATTTACAATTACAACAAACAACATGCACAAATGCGTATTAAAATCATTTAAGATTTTAAATTATTATTTTCATTTCAAAACCTATACAGGCGATAAGGGACTAAACATGTGTGATATAGACTCTGCCAACTATCACGAAATATATGGACCAGCCATATCGATGGGGACTCGCCTTCACCATAACAGATCATGTGCCTGATCAGGGCAACATGGCTACCGACAACCCTGGTAGCTGGGTTTTATCAGACATTGGTATACCAAAGGCTACATACCTAGTAGCACAGATGTCCTCATATTGAAAACCAAAGTGTACTACCATATAGTACAAAATCATATCATGCAATCCAGCACTTTAAATCATAGCATCGATATATAATACATATATACCATTTCAAATCCAAATCCGATTCTTTCACAAATAACCATTTTTGTCTCAACCAATCCCTTAGATTAGTCATTTTCGGATATATATATCCAACACATCAAAAACAAGTAAATAGAGTTCGAGACATAGCCAATGTGTCCGAAGCTGCTACTTACTCACCTGGCAATACCAGCCAAAGCACCAGTCAAGTCTCACTCGTCGATGGCTAATCTCGCTGGCAAGAACAGGAAGTTGTACACATAACACATCACAAACATCATAATGTGGTAATGTGGAAAATACCCAAATGCATGATATGAAATGCAAATGCAAACTCTCAAGTCGCCTAAACAAACGAAAGTGAATCCGTCACTTCCAAGCAAAAGATCATGCTCCATTCGATCCCCAATGGAACCAAGCATTCTCATTAACTCAAATCAATCTCTTGAACATGGATTCGTCCTCCAAATCCACAAACAAAGTCCAAATATTTCTAGATCTTAACTATGAATCTCGGACTTCCAAGACCTATGCCGAGTGACTAGTCAAATCTCTTAACCCAACTCAAATATGTGAAGTTCTAACTCATATCTATAAAGATACATCAGAAACAACACCAAATTTGACAAGAAATACAGTAAAATCTGTAACCCTAGTTGTAGAGAAACTCATTTGGTTTAAATACCAAATCCCACTAAACTGATGCTTGATCTTCAAGCCACTGGTCTCAAACAACAATAATCTAACTCTCATTAACTCGTATTCCATCAGAAATGGAAAGAACTGAACCAAAACTCAAGTTCGGTCGGAACCCTAGAATGCCCAAAATGCAACGTAACTAAAGAAAAGAAGAGATTAATGGATGATTCTTACCTCTAGATCCATTGTAGAAGCAAGGAGAAACAAAAAAATCACAGAGAAGTAGATGAGAAAGTGCTCTGATGGTTTAGACAAGTTATGACTGAAGGAATGGTAGGTAGCGGGTATTTATAGACTCACGGACTGACATGTTGCATTTCACACACAGTCGCCCAGAAAAACACATCTATGTGCACAGTAGGGGTTCTGTGTACGTAGCACCGCGCTCTACATGGATAGCATCCCACACAATGTACGTAGATGTCAGATTTGAAGCCCCTCATTCAGATCTACAATCTACGTGCGTTCTAACCATGCTGTGTGCGTAGAAGGCCTCAGCATGCTCACAGGTCACATCCAAATGATGAACAACGTGCACAGTAACCCATACAATGCACACAGCCCAAGCAAAGCTCTCAGCCAACTCATTCCCATCTACTTGCATAGTACTCAGTACTCTACACGTAGATGACCTCCTGTGTACGCTGCAGTCCACGCACATTCACGATCAAGTTCCAAGCCTCTACTACATGCACAATACCCTGTACTAAGCACATAGATGACCTCCAATATGCAAAACACATGCAACACAACCCTCAAACTCAAAGGTCAACATCCCAACTTAAAACCACTTCGGAATACTACTAGATTCCGGCTAAAATAAGTGGGATATTACATACTTCCCCCCTCAAAAGAAATTCGTCCTCGAATTTTGAAACAACAAAATTGAATCTAGAATCACTCCAGATTCCCAAAATCCTTATATCAAAATCTAGGCTCTCAGTCTCGCACTGTAGACAGTGTATACTCAACACCCATTCTACGTACCAGTATGCAACATGATATGCAGAAATGCATATGAAATGTAAGGAATGCAGAAAACAAATAGACATACTAACTTATGGATCAGTTGTGTCGAACAGGTGTGGATATCTATGCCGCATCTCCTCATTGGCCTCCCAAGTGGCCTCTTCAACGAAATGATGTCTCCATATCACTTTCACCGAAGAAATCTCCTTGTTCTGCAACCTCTTAACTTGCCGATCAACAATCCTCACAGGATCCTCATCATAAGACAAGTTGGATCAGACATCTACAAACTGAGGTGCTAGAACGTGAGATGAATCAGGAACATACTTCCTCAGAAGTGATATGTAGAACACTGGATGAACTGAAGCGAACTGAGGCAGTAACGCCAACTCATATGCCACTGCTCCAACTCGGCCAATAATCTTAAATGGACCAATGTATCTCGGGCTCAACTTGCCCTTCTTCCCAAATCTCATGACACCCTTTACCGGTGACACTTTAAGGAATACATGGTCTCCAACCTCAAACTCCAAATGTTTATGCTTGGGTCAGCGTAACTCTTCTAACGACTGTGAGCAGTCTGAATCGTCTGCTGGATTAGCCTGACTTTCTCAGTAGTCTCTAAAATAAGATCTGGCCCCAATGGCTCTCTCTCCAGCCTCGGCCCAACATAAGGAGATCTGCACTTCCTACTATACAGTGCCTCGTAAGGCACCATCTCGATGCTCGAGTGGTACAAGTTGTTATAAGCAAACTCTACCAATGGCAAGTGAGAATCCCAATTCCCAGCAAAATCCACAGCGCACGCCCTTAACATATCCTCTAAGATCTTAATCGTACGCTCGGACTGTCCATCTATCTGCTGATGAAAAGCAGTGCTGAAATCCAATCGAGTACCTAACTCGATGTAAACTGAGGTCCTTTGTCTGACACTGTAGAAACTGGCACACCATGTAAACATACAATCCGATTGACGTACAATTTTGCCAACCATGTCACTTCATATGCCGTCTTAACAGGCAGAAAATGTGTCGATTTCGTCAATCGGTCCATAATCACCCAAATCGAGTCATAACTCGAAGGTGCCCTTGGCAGCCCAATAATGAAATCCATCATGATGTGATCCAACTTCCACTCCAGAAGAGCTAATTACTGCATCAATCCAGAAGGACGCTGGTGTTCGAACTTAACCTGCTGGCAGGTCAAACACCGGCTAACAAATTCAGCTATGTCTTTCTTCATACCCGACCACCAATAGAATTCACGAAGATTTCGATAGATCTTGATATACCTCGGGTGTACAGAATATGTGGAGTTATGACATTCAGTCATAATCTTCTCGTGTAGCCCACTAGACAATGGTACGCACAATCTCAGTCCAAACCGAAGGACTCCCGAATCATCAACACTGAACCCTGGTACACCAAAGGATCTAAATTTTTTGACCAATCCCTGAATCTCAGTATCCTCTTTCTAAGCTTCATGGATCCGATCTAACAAAATAGGTCTCACCTCAACGTGACCAAGTAAAGCCCCGAAGTCATCAAACTGCAACTGAACTCCGTTCTCCATTAACCTTTGCAGCTTTGACACTGCAGATCGTTTCTCAACAGCGATGTGAGCCAAACTCCCCATCGACTTTCTACTCAGAGCGTCGGCTACGACGTTAACCTTGCCAGGATGATATGATATAGTACAATCATAATCCTTTAGCAACTCCAACCAACATCTCTGCCTCAAATTCAGATCTCGTTGCTCAAAGATGTACTTCAGACTCTTATGATCTGTGAAGATCTCAAGTCTTTCCATACAAATAATGCCTCCAAATCTTGAGTGCAAACACAACTGTTGCCAATTCTAAGTCATGTGTCAGATAATTCTATTCATGCCTCGTACGCTGTCTTAAAGCGTATAAAATCACATTGCCATGCTGCATCAACACACAACCCAGTCCTACTCCCGAGACATCATAGTATACTACGAATCCCCCAGAGCCTGATGGCAACACTAACACTAGAGCACTCGTCAAAAACCTCTTTAGCTTTTGAAAGCTATCTTCACATCTATCAGACCAAACAAATTTAACTCTTTTTTGCTTCAACCGAATCATAGGAGTTGCGATCCTAAAAAAATCATGGATAAACCTCCTATAATACCCGGTCAAGCCAAGAAAACTCCGTATCTCGGTAGCGGTCTTAGGCCTCTCCCAATATAGTACTACATCTACCTTCTTCGGATCTACCATAATCCCCTCCTTAGACACTACGTGTCCCAAAATGCCACCTAATCAAGCCAGAACTCGCATTTTGAGAACTTAGCATACAGTTGATGCTCTTACAAAGTCTGCAAGACTGACATCAAGTGATCCTTGTGCTCTTCCTTACTCCTCGAGTACACCAATATATCATCGATAAACACGATGACAACCCGATCCAGGTATGGTCTGAACACTTTGTTTATCAAATCCATATATGTCGCAGGCGCGTTGGTCAAACAAAACGACATCACTAGGAATTTATAATGTCCATACCTAGTTCGAAAAGCTGTCTTGGGAATGTCATCCCCTCTAATCCGCAACTGGTGATATCCCGACCTCAAGTTGATCTTAGAAAACCACTGCGCTCCCTGCAACTGGTCAAACAAATAATCTATCCTCGGAAGCGGATATTTGTTCTTAACTGTCACCTTATTCAACTGGCGATAATCAATACACATGCGAAGACTACCGTCTTTCTTCTTTACAAACAATACCGGAGCACCCAAAGGCGAAACACTCGGTCGAACAAATCCCTTGTCCAACAGTTCTCGCAACTAGGTCTCCAGTTCCTTTAACTCTGTTGGTGCCATCCGATACGGTGGAATCAATATCGAATCTGTACCAGGATGTACCTCTATCGCAAACTCTATCTCGCGTTCAGGTGGAAGTCTCGGTAACTCCTTAGGAAACACATCTGAGTACTCTCGAACTATCGGTACATCCTTCACTCTTAACTCTGGTCCTGCGGACTCAGTCAATACAAAAGCTAGATACGCCTCACAACCTCAGGGAATCATTCGCTCCGCTCTAGCAGCTGACACATAATCTCGAACAACGCTGTCTTGCTCACCCTGATAGCAGAACTCTATCTGACAGGCGGTTGAAAACATACTCTTTTGGCAAAGCAATTCAGAGTAGCATGCCACCTCGAAAGCCAATCCATGCCAAGAATCACATCGAACTCACCCACATCTAGTAAGATGAGATCAACTATCAACTCATGCTCGTCAAACGAGATCATGCAATCTCGAACTCTGAAATCAGTCACTAAATTATTGCCCAAAGGTGACGAAACCTCTAGCAACTTATCCAACTGACGCAGTACTAATCCCAATTGTTTAACAAAAGACGGAGTGATGAATGAATGCTATGCACTAGTATCAAATAATACATAAGCAGGAATATCGAAAATGAAAAGCATACCAGTAACTGCAGCATTGGAGGTCTGCGCCTCCTGACGAGTCAAATGGTACACTCGAGCTTGCCCTCTAGTAGCAGAACTACTTTTTCGATTTGCCCACGGCATGTACCCTGTCCAGTCTGGCTATGATTCCCTGAACCTGTCGCGCCACTACCTGTACATCCGACCGCTGACTGTACAGTATGTGATACTGTGCCACGCCTTATAGGACACTGAGCCACTTTATGCCCTGGCTATCTACAACGAAAACAAAGGCTTGTTGTCCTACTATAAGCCCCTGAACGTCTACTCCCACACGTCTCACAAAGCGGACATGAACCTCTAAAACTCTGTCCTCTGGCATACCTCGCTGGTTGTGCTACACTAGCACTCTGGGATACATGTCCCTGCCTCTGGCCCTGACCTTCAGAGGAACGTCTATGTCTATACTCTGACATCTCACTCTGTCTCTGGCTCTGCTGACAGCCTGATGAACTATCAGTCTTTGCCCTCTTGGGCTCTCTCTGTTGTCTATAATCTTGGTATTTCATACCCCTCGTAGCCTCTAATATATGCGATATGGTAGACAACCTCTGAGTTTCCATTACCCTCATGATCTTTAGGAGCAACCCATTCAAAAATTTTCTAGCCAATACTTCCTCACTACGAGCCTCAATAGGAGTATATCGGCTTAGCTCTCGGAACTTATCCTCATACTCACTGACAGACATACCCGGTTCCTGATGAAATTCACTAAACTGATTTGCTCTTCTGTTCTTCTCACTCGGAGGAAGAACAGACAAAGTGAGCTCATCATTGAACTCCTCCCACGTGAACACTATACGTGACCTCTGGTCATGCCACCATCTAACAGCTCGACCATCCAGTAGAAATGAAGCCAACCTTACTCTTGCAGTGTCATCTGTAAGCTCCATGGCCTCAAAACACTACTCCAATGTAAATGTGAAGTCCTCAGGGTCCTCCTCTAATCTACCCAAAAATCTAGGCAGAGAAATTTTCATAAACCTCGCAAGTTGAGACTCAGCATCAGACTGAGATGTTGTGAGAACTGTCGCAAGTGTAGGTACTGCAACTGCCTCAGGCTGAAGTGGATGTAATGGCGATGCTGCAGCAGCCGAAATAGTCTGGCCTTCAGCAGCCTGACCAACTAACAATGTCTCATTCTCATAAAGACCTGAGTAAATCTCTCTAACACATCTGTCTGACCAACAGGCGCTGGCTATGGCTGTGGTACCGCAACCTTAGGTAAACTAGCCGCCTCATGCTGATCGGCTACAGAATACTCAGCAGTATTTATAGGCTGGCGTCTAGGTCTCCCACGACCTCTAGTGCATGGACGATCCATATCTACAACAACAAATTGTGTATGCAATATCAATATGCAAGTGGTTGCCACAGTACCGAGCCAAAGATCAAAGAATGCACAGAAGAAAATCACATTAACTCGATCAAAGATACCTAAGCTCCAAACCAGACCCAAACTATACGAACACCTAGTTTTACGAAGCCTAGTTCTTTGATACCACCTTTTTCACGACCCATTCCCGTGACCATGACCGGCGTACGAGGCATACCTTCTATAGAAGCCCGACCCATCCCGCACAAGCCTTCCAGAGATTCAAAAATTCTACCCATCATTTAATTTTCAAAACATTTATTGGAAAAATATTTTATAGATTAAAACAGTTTATATATAACTCAATATATAAAAATATAAACCAAACGTTTACAAACCATATACTCTGGTAAAAACCAAAGACAATAAATATATCAGAGTATACATACAACTCAACACCCCAAGTAATCTGGTAAGGAGCTCTACAAAATAACAGAAGCTCAAACAATAGGCATGACTAACCAAAATGCCTCCTCATGGGTGTCCAAGATGCAGAATAAACGCCAAAGACAAAATCTGTGCACCTGGAAGATAGAATCATCCACAACAGAAAATAAAATGGGGGTGAATCCCAGTGAGGAATAACACTCCAGGGCGCCTCATACGTGCCTCACAGAGTCTGTTTTGAAAACAGTTCTCAAATACCATAAGCAGTATTCATAGTATATATAAATATACATGCTATACAATAATAGCCTTTCAAAAATTAATTTCGAAACCATTTGCAATAACAGCAAACAACATGCACGAAGGCGTATTAAAATCATTTAAGATTTTAAATCATTATTTTCATATCAAAACATATACAGGCGATAAGGGACTAAATAGGCGTGATATGGACTCTACCAACTATCACGAAATATATGGACCAGCCATATCGATGGG
>CAODLS011764642.1:0-13558 GCA_948243855.1 Flueggea neowawraea | reverse complement strand
AAATCTGTTGGTGAGCGATTTATCATTCATAAACAGAGTGTTTGTGAGGTTGGGATCAAATGGTAGATCCTAGGTTGGTTTGTTCTTGAACCGGAATCAATAAGTGTAAGAGTTCTCGCTTTGCTTGAAAGTGAAAGTTGTAAGAAAAGATTGAGAATAATGAAAATCCTAAGTGGTTAGACTTAGGTAGTGGATGTAGGGAAGGGTTTGGCCGAACCACTCTAAACTTGTTATGTTCTTTCCTGTTTCATTTAGTTCCTCACGTGTCTAAACGAAAAGAATTCAAAGCCTCGATCCCCACACTATTCAACCCGTATTGTGGTATTTGTTCTTTCATCATCTCTCTCTTCGACCTCCATTTTCGTTGTTTCATGCTCTCCAAGTTGAGGTAAATGTCGGCCTTTTTCTTCTTTCATTTTCTGTTACATATCATTGCACCGTTGTTGTTCTTGGTTGTGAAGGGGACTGTGGCTCGGTTGGTATGATTTCTAGGCATGTTTTTTTAAGTTTTTGTTGTTAGATTTTGATGAATTAAGGATGGTTGATCATGAATGTAAGTGAACTTGGTGGATGGGTGTATATTCTTGAAATGGGTCTTGACGTAATTTGGGTTTTGAGGGATTTGGAAGTGTTGATGATTCTGGAAATAGGTTTGAACGAATTATGGATTGTTAAGAACAAAAAGGAGGGTTATGATTGGTTGAAAAATGAGGACTAAAGTGGATATTTGGCAAGTGGGTCAAATTATAATTTCTGAAAAGTTTGGGCCAAAGTTGTGATTTTAAGGAATTAAAGTAAAAATACAATTTCAGGAAATTGGAGGATTTAAATATAAATTTTAAATATTTTGAGGACCAATTAATAAATTCTAAAAAATTAGGAACTAACCCATAATTTTTTGAGGTCTTAGGGACTAAACGGTAATTTTACATAAGTCTTGGACTAGACTGTAATTTTACGTAAATTAGATTTTGGGTCCAGAGTGATAGATTATCATTCGATATTGATTTTTGAGACCTTGAGAGTCCGCATTTGCATATCATGCATTTGGTATTGCCACAGTATCACATTTCAATTTGTTTATGATATCTGTTGATATATATTTGTTTGTTCTGCTTCTTGTTCCTGTCAACGAGACCATCCACCGATGAGTGAGGCTTGATTGATGATTGAGCCTAGATTTCCAGGTGAGTAAATAGCAACTTCAGACACATAGGTTGTGTCTTGAAACTACTATTGTTTTTGTTATGCTGGACATGCTATTTTGAATATGGATTAATCTGAGGATTTGCTAATTAATAAACTGGTTATATGTTTAATAATCAATATTGTGTTTTGAGACTGATATATATGTATTATATATCTTCTGAAGAATTTTGATGCTAATCGCATGCTATGATTTTATACTATGTAATAGTATAATATGATTTGGTTTTCTAATATGGGACACCTATGCTACGGGTAGTAGTAGCCTTTGGTATACCAATTCATTGAGAAATCCCAGCCACCAGGGATGTTGGTAACCATGTTTTCTGATCCAACACATGATGTGTTAGTGATTAGTGGCGGAGTCCACATCACATATGTTCTAGTGCCAAATGCACACATTCGATATGGTCTCATATTCACGATATATGTTTTGAATATGAAACTGTATTTAATATGTTTTTCGTGCATGTTGTTTTCTTTATTTGCGAATTTTTTGGAAAATGAATTTTGAACGTTACTATGTATTGCATGTGGTAGTTTTAATCTGTTTTCAAAACAGTCTTTGTGAGGCACATACAAGGCGGTCAAAAGTGTTATTCTTCACTGGGCCCTGACCCTCTTTATTTTCTGTCTATGTTGATTCTTGTATCTCAGGTTCAAAGATTTTGGCTTCGGCAACCGTTTCGCATTTTGATTACCAGTGAGTCGTCTATTGGTTAGTGATGCCCTTTTTGTTCGAGCTCTTCTTTTGTATTGTTAGAGCTCTGCACTGAGATGTTGTTGGGTTACGGGATTGCCACTTTGGCTTTTGATATGTTTACACTGATATTATTTTGATATATATATTTGATTTCATATAATCTTATTTTATATCTCGTTCGCTTTTGATAAATAAATATTTTGATAATTAAATAGTTTAGGTAGTATGTTTTGATCTTTGAGGCTTGTACGAGATGGGTCAGACTCCTATAGACGGTTCGTTTTGTATGCTGGTCTCGGTCCGTATTTGGGTCATGACACATGGAACGTAGATGAGTAAATGTGTGATCTTTGAACTGAAGGAACTACGCAAGTAGTAATGGTCCATCGCAGGTAGACGAGCTACATATGCGAACAAAGTCAAAACACTCCTCGAGATTTGAATTTGAATATTCCTAACTAGGAATTACAACGCCGGTTGATTGAGGATAGATTTTGGTATCCCCATCCCCACCCCGTGACTTGTGTATGTTTCCCCGCCCCCGCCCCGTCACCCGTCGGGGTATAAAAATCATCTCTCATCCCCGCCCTGTTGAAAAATTAAAAAACCCATCCTTGCTTAGTCCCGTTAAATTATTATTAATTTTTTTGGCTATTTTGTATTCTATTAAAATTCAAGAAATAACAAATAATATATATAAATTTCAACAAACATAAATATAATTTAAGACATTATATATATATATATAGGGGAGGGTTCAGGCGGGGTATATTAAATACCGACATAACTGACTTGTGTATTCTATTGTTGATCGTTTTATGAAGTCAACACATTTTCTCCCTGTCAAGACAACATATGGAGCGGCACGCTTAGCGAAGTTATATGTTGATAAGATTGTATGCTTGCATGGTGTGTCAGTCTCTATAGTGTTGGACAGAGGACCTCAGTTCACTTCGCAGTTTTGGCGTAAGCTGTAGGAGGAGTTGGGTACCCGATTGGATTTCAGTACAGCTTTCCATCTGCAGACTGATGGTCAGTCCAAGCACACGATTCAGGATTTAGAGGATATGCTGAGGGCATGTGCTGTAGATTTTACTGGGAGTTGGGATTCCCATTTACCTCTGGTAGAGTTTGCATATAACAACTCATACCATTCGAGTATTGGGATGGCACCATACGAGGCGTTGTATGCCAAGAAGTGTAGATCTCCACTATATTGGGCGGAGGCTGGTGAGAGAGAGCTGTTGGGGCCAGATCTTATTTTGGAGACTACTGAAAAGGTTAGGTTGATCCAGTAGAGGATCCAAACTGCTCACAGCTTTCAGAAGAGCTACGCTAATCTGAAGAGTAAACATCGGGAGTTTGCAGTTGGTGACCATGTATTTCTCAAAATATCGTCGATGAAGGACGTGGTGAGATTTGGGAAGAAGGGCAAGTTGATCCCGAGATACATTGGTGTTTTTGAGATTATTGACAGTGTTGGAGCTGCATAAGTTGGCGCTATCGCCTCAGTTTGCTTTTGTGCATCCAATATTTCACATCTCAATTCTGAGTGTCTGCATTTGTATTGCATATCATGCATTCAGTACCGCCATAGTACCAACATTTTGTTTTTGATGTTTATCATGTATGTATCTATTTCAGCTTCCTGTTCCTGCCAGCATGACCAGCCACCTACCAGTGGTGTCTGACTGGATCCTTTTCTTCAGATTCCAGGTGACTGAAATGACAACTTCAGATACATAGGTTGTATCTTCTAAATTATATGTTTTTGATTATGTCTGATGTGTTTTTGAAAGATATAATAATTAATGGTTGGCTAATTAATAATCTGGATTACGTGATTATTATTTTCTAAGATTTTTGTTTCTGAAATTTAAAATATTTATTTATGGTTTATAAATATTTTCTGTAAAATAATTTTTATTGTGTGCACGTTTGATATATATATATATATATATATGGTAAATATATATAAATATTTATGTATGGGACACTTATGATATGTAAGGTGAAATGTTTTCTTTGGTACCATTGAGTAGTTAAGGCCCAATTAACAGGGTTAATGATAGTCGTGTGTCCGGCCAGACACATGTACTCTGTTTTTGATTAGTGGTGAAGCCCACTTATATATGCATTCTATTTTTTTCTGGTCCCATATCTGTATCTAGTATATTACATACTAGTTTTGTCTATTTTTGCCTGCTGTTTTTGCCTGCTGTTTGCTTTGGTTGCGAATGGTTTTGGAAAACGGATTTAGAAACTAATATTTTATATTAGCATGTATACGTATGTATATACTTATATCTGCATGTGGTAGTTTTTGAAATGTTTTCAAAACAGTTTTTGTGAGGCTTAGAGCCGATTTGGAGTGTCGCTTCCTCACTAGAGATTCTTACTCATTTTTCTCTGTTTCTTGTCTACTTTCCATTATCTATTTCTCAGGTTCACATTTTGGCATTCGACAACCGTACGACATCTTGCACCTAGTGAGGCGGTGAGTGCCCTTCGGGCTTCTTTTTGTTTTTGTTAGAGCTCTACACCGGGTGTTGTTGGGTTACCAGGTCTTATTTACTTTTGGATTTACACTTGATTTTGTTATATTTTTGTATTCACTAATATTACGATATATTTTGTATAAATTATATTTCATATATTCATATGTTTTCGGTATCAAAGGTTTTACACTTATTAAATGGTTCAATAATGGTTTTATTAAATAATTTGGGTAGAATGTCTGATCTCCGACGCTAGTGCGAGATGGGTCGAATTTCCATAGACGGTTCTCCTCGTACAGCGGTTGTGGCCTAACTTTGGGTCGTGACAACATTTTTGTTATTGTTTGGACAAAAAGTATAATAGATTTAGGTTCCAGAGACTGTTTTGGATCGGATGGAATGGTTAGAAATGTTGGGTAATGAGCAGTTCAGGATTTAGGACCTTTTAGTGCAATTTTCCTATCGAAAGAACTAAAAATGTATTTTGAGGATTGAACTTGATATTGTGCATAGTGGACCAAATCTGATATTTTGTAATCGGCCAGATTTGTAATTTTAAGAACTTAGGGGCTAAATTTGTAATTCTAAAATTGAACATTTAATTATAAATTTAAAATGCTTAGAGGACTAAATTATAAATTCTGAAAAGCTTGGGGATTAAGTTATAATTTTTTGAGGTGTTGGTGACTAAATGGTAATTTTACATAAGTAGGGAACTCAACTGTAATTTTACGTAGATTCCATTTTTCGAGGTCTTAGAAATAGATGTTTGACCGAAATAGATTTTTGACGTCGAGTGAGTGTATGCATCTGTATTTGCATTTTGTATATTTTCTGTAATGCCACAGTTACCATGTCTGATATCTGTTGTAATAAATTCTATAGTTTGTTCTGTTCGATTTCTGAGGTGACCAGTCATTCACTATTGGACCACGATTGGATTATTAGCTCAGTTTTCAGGTAAGTACGATGACAGTTTCAGACACATAGGTTATGCCTTCAACTCTATATAGTTTTGGATGTGTCTTGACGTATTTCTGTAATACAGATTAATTAATTATTCGGTTAATTAATAATCTGATTTCTATGACAATTCTAGAATAATAATTCTGACTTTGTGAAAAAAATTATTATTTATTGTTTATTATTAATAATTTTTGTAATAAATAAGTTGTCTACTCTGTATGCCTGTCTATAATAATAATTGTTTTGGATATTATTTTGAATTTTGAAATAAATACTTTCTTTTGAATTAAGTATATTTTGTACTAAGTATTTTGTTTTCTGAAATTAAATATATTTTTGTACTAGGTATTATGTTTCTGAAATTAAATATATTTTCTGTAATAAATATTTTATCTGAATTTAAGTAAGTTTTTTGTTATAAGAATTATGTTTAGTATTTTAGAATATTTTCTGTTCGATATTTTATTCTGAAAATAATTATATTTATATATAAGTAATTATCTGCTCTGTACATTTGTTTTGTTTTAAATATGTTTACATATATTTTTGGTAAATATGTATTTTTTATATATTTCTGATATGAGACACATAGCTACGAGATAGCGTAGCCTTTGGTATATCAATGTCCAATAACCTTTGCCTTAGTGGCGATAACATTTGTCTTAATTGGCGATACCATGTACCTATGTGGTGGTATCCTCTGCCTAAATGGCTATTACATTTTTGAGTTTGTGTGACTCTAATTATCTGGCCCTAGTCCCATTTATATTATTTTTAATTAATATTTTTGAAGTAAATATTATGTTTGATCTCAAATCGTCTGTTTTGTCTATGAATGATTTTGAAATGGCTTTTCAAAAATGTTATTATACAATTCTGGTTTCATCAAATTTTTAACTTTATTCTCATTAATTATTTTAAATATTAAAATAATAAATATTTTATCGGTTTTACTTATTTAAACTGCTTGACTGTCTATTGTCTACTTTGTTTGCGAAAGATTTCGAAATGAATTTTTGAACTACTATCTATATATTAATGGATGTCTACTAATAGTATACAATATGTACGAGTATGTAATATGCTTTGAAAATGTTTTTAAAACAGTTTATGTGATGCATGTATGAGGCGATCTGGAGTGTCATTCCTCACTGATTTTTCTCACCTCTCCCCTTTAATATTTTCAGGTTATCTTAGCTTTTGTCAGTAGTGAGGATCGTCTGTTCATCAGTGAGTACCGTATTGTTTAGGCCTAATTTGTATGTTTATGTTAGATGCTCCACATCGAGTAGTGGGTTATTGATCTGTATCTGATAGTTAAATGGTTAAATTATTTTAAATTATAATTATTTATTTAATGTTTGACATTAAGATTATATTTTATTATTATTTGGGAATATTATTTTTAAAATTTATTATTCGTTAAATTGTTTTAATATAATTAATAAGCCAGCTAGTAATAATAAGGATTTGGGTACAAGTTCTATTCTACGAGGCTTGTGCGAAATGGGTCAGGCTTTCTTAGACAGTTCGCCTCGTACGCCGGTCGAAGCACATTTTCGGGTTGTGGCATGGTACCCCACTGGTTCGGGATATTTTTCCATCCCTATTCCTGACATGTTGACGTGGAGAATAAAGGTGCAATCTTGGAGAATCACATTGGCCAAATGGCTAAGCACGTAGATTGTTAAATCTACACATGTAGAGATGGCGGAAAGCTCGCAGATGCAAATTTACACAAAACAGTGACCACTGGAGTTCAGATAAAGTATGTAGACTTGAAATCAATACACGCAGATAGTGGCTACGCACGTAGAGGACAGTGACATCATTATTGGACATAATTTTCTATTCTCTCACAACGGCTACTTTGAGACTTTCAACAACTATTTTCTACCAAATGGCCATAAATAGACATCCAAGATTAGAAGTGAAACAAGAGAGACCTTTTTCTAAGTTTTGCTATTCACTTTCTCTCTCATCTCTACATTTCTAACCTATTTAAGCTATTTACTTGTTATCATATTTCTGGGTTGCTGTGAGCTTGATTTTGATATATCTTGGGTTGATTTTGTAACAATCAAAGTACTTGATTGAGGGTAGTTAGGTTTCCTTATTGAGCATTGAAAACAAGAGTGGTATGCCTGTTGATCCTTAGAAAAGCAAGTGGGTTAGGTTTTCCTTGTTTTGTTTCCTTGAAAAAATAAGATGTTGTAACGGTTTCCTAGTTGAGCCCACAAAAACTAGAGAGTATAACGGTTTCCTAGTTGAGCCTAAAAAACTAGAGGTATAAGGGTTTTCCTACACCCAGAAATGAGGAGATAGCGGATTGAAATTGTCAAAGGGCTTTAGAATAGTGGACGTAGGTCAAGAAGGACCGAGCCACTATAAATTGGATTTGTTTTATGTTCCCTTACTCTCTTTAATTTGATTTACATTTATCATATTTTGTGTGAATTTGTTGTTTTATTGCTTTTGCATTTAACTTTGATTTTGGTTTGAAAAGAAACATTGTAGTTTGCTTTGATTCACAAAATATTTTCAACGAGGCTTTAAACTTGCTCAAAATCCAATTCACCTCCCTCTTGGATAGCCGTCTTTGGGATCAACAAGTGGTATCAAAGCTTGTGCTTTTGATAATATTTTTTTGCTTAATATCCAAAGAGTTAAAGATTCCAAAAATGAAATCCATTTATGATATTTCAAAATATGAAGGTTTGGCTAGTAATAGAGCTCATTTCTTTGATGGAAATGATTATACATATTGAAACACAACGATGATCATTTTTCTCAAATCGGAAAGCTTGGATATATGGGAAGTTGTTGAGGAAGGTCCAGATGTTCCAACAAAATTGGTAGAAGGGAGAAAAGTGGAGAAGCCAAGAGAAGAATGGAATGACCATGAAAAGAGGCTCATCTCCTACAATCACAAAGCTATGCAAATCCTCTATTGTTCTTTGAGCAATTCATAATTCAAAAAGATCCAACAATGTGAGATGGCTTAAGAGATTTGACAAATATTGGAGATTTGTTATGAGGGAACTAGCCAAGTCAAGGAAAACAAGATCTCTCTTCTTTTTCATGAATATGAGTGGTTCAAAATGGAGGAGCAAGAATCTATTCAATAGATGTTTGCTCTCTTTGATGATATCATCAACGGTCTCAAAGCTCTTGGAAAATCTTATACACATTCCGAGCTTGTGCAAAAAATCCTAAGATCTCTTCCAAAGTCTTGGGTTCCAATAAAAAAAATGCTATTCAAGAAGCCAAATACTTGTCTTCTCTTCCATTGGAGGAATTACTTGGATCATTACTCACTCATGAAATGAGTATTGAGGAAGAAGAAAAGATGGAAGGCAAGAACAAGAAGGAGGACTTGAACATTGCACTCAAAGCTTCCTCGATATACATTTAAAGCTTAAGTGAGGATGATGATGAAGAGGATGACCTTGAAGATGTGAAGTACCTCAACAAAGAAAGAGATGCAAAGAAGCAAAGCAAGAAGAAGACCAAACTCATTTTCTATGAATGTCATGAACAAGGTCATATCAAACCGAACTCTCCATAATTGAAGAATCATGGAAAAAGAAAGAAAATAAGATTTCTTAATTATATCTCAAGATCAAGCGATGATGATGATGCCAACAAAAAAAGAGGAAATTTGTGCTTAACGGCAATCTTTACGAAAGATAGGAATGAAAATGTGGTACCATTTCCTGGAACTTAAACTTTGCTTCATTTTGTATATATGCAATTTGTTTATTTATTGATTGAACATATTTCATTGCATTAATTGATTTCATAACATTATCTATCTTGTGCTTGTTTGCTCATTTGTTGATTTTATGCATATATTAATTGATTGAATGCATACATTGAGTTTTTGAATTTCGAATGGGTAGATATTTATTTCAATTTTTTTATGGATGTTTTTTAAACAAAAAAATTGGATTTTTATGTGCTAAATGATTTTTGATATTCCTTTTGAAAGGGGGAGAATGTTGAACTTGCATAACTTTTTTGTTGATTACAAAAAGGGGGAGAATGTTGCATAAATTTGTTAAGTGTTTTAACAATTGATATCATTCTTGATTTGAATATCGTGGTTATTATATTGTTGAACTAACCAAGTGACAAGGAGTGAAATCATTGATCAAATTATTTGTTATTGATCAATAGATGTTAAAATTCATATATGTTTTGTCATCATCAAAAAGGGGGAGATTGTTGACTTTGGTTTTGATGATGATGTGCACAAAACATCCATTAAAGAGGTGCAAAGATGCAGACTCTATGATTTGTGGCAACAATGCACGTACAGGCTATGCATGTTGTTGTAACCAAACTGGATGCGAAGCAAGCAGACCGTGAGTAAAGCACATTTATTTGAATATAACTAGAGATAGTGATGATCTGAATTTCTCTACCCTAGTAAAAGAAATTAGTATTCAATATTTGAGTCTTTGTGAAGTACTCCATGAATGATGAAGGCACATAGAGCATGAGATATAAGGCTTGTATATGAGTAAATGTGTGATCTTTGAACTAAACAAACTACACATGTAGTAAAGATCCAACACACTTTGACGAACTGCAGATGCGAACAAAGTCAAGACGATCCTTGAAATTTGAATTTGAATATTTCTGACATGATGACGTGGTGAATTAAAGGTGCAATCTTAGCGAATCGACAAAGCACATTGGCCAAATGACTAACACATAGATTGTCAAGTCTACGCACGTAAAGATTAGCAGATGTAAATTTACACAGAACAGTGACCACTAGAGTTTAGACAAAGTATTAGACTTGAAATCAATGCACACAGAATTCTAAAGGATGAAGAGACTACGCACGTAGATAGTGGCTATGCACGTAGAGGACAATGACATCATTAATAGACAAATTTTTATATTCTCTCACAACAACTCCTTTGATACTTTCAACGGCTATTTTTTGTCAAGTGGCTATAAATAGACGTCTTAGATCAGAAGAGAAATGAGAGATACATGTGCTAAGTTTTGTTATTCACTTTCTCTCTCATCTCTACATTTTTAACCCATTTGAGCTATTTACCTGTTATAATATTTATAAGTTAGTGTGATCTTGATTTTGTTATATCTTGGGTTAATTTTGCAACAATCAAAGTATTTGACTGAGGGTAGTTAGGTTTTCTTGTTGAGCCTTGAAAACACGAGTGGTTTGCTTGTTGAGCCTTAGAAAAACAATTGGATTAGGTTTTCCTTGTTTGGTTTCCTTGAAAAAACAAGAGGTTGTAATGGTTTTCTAGTTGATCTTGCAAAAACTAGATAGTGTAACGATTTCCTAGTTGAGCCCGTAAAAGTTAAAGGTGTAATGGTTTTCCTCCACCTGAAAGTGAGGAGATTGTGGATTGAAATTCTCTAGGGGTTCTAGAGGAGTGGACGTAGGTCAAGGAGGACAGAACCACTATAAATCGGATTTATTTTCTCTTCCTTTACCCTCTTTACTTTGATTTACATTAATCATATTGTGTGTTAATTCGTTGTTTTATTGCTTTCGCATTTAACTTTGATTTTGGTTTGAAAAGAAACTTTGTTGTTTGCTTTGATTTGCAAAAGATTTTCAAAAAAGTTTTAAACTATCTAGAACTCCAATTCACCCCCTCCCCCCTCTTAGAGTGCCATTCTTGGGACCAACAAAGTCGATCTACCATTATCAACACTAAAAAAAGCTAGCCGCCATCGCCATCATCACAAAACTCAACAAAATCAAACTGCACAAAATCAGCCAATGACGGAGGTCTTCAATGTTTTTTAGTTTTTTTTTTCATAAAAAAGAATGCACTGGTTTGGGCCACTAGAAAAACAACTTTGTTGCCGCCAACACCTACAAAAAATAACCAAACTCAACAAAAACAACTCATGATAATGGGACCAAGTTTGATTTGTCAAAGTACCTAGTTGCCAAACCTTGAATTTCTTCACAATTTGGCAATTTGAGATTAATTTAGAAACTATTTGTAAGAAAAAAATAATCTAAATATTAGTCCGAACCACGGCAAAGGAAGCGACCGTTTTTAAGCCTTATAAGTCTTCGAGCTACGAATCTTAAAATGATCTCAGTGTGGCTTCAATTTTTGTCTACTTCTTCTTCTTTAGTCGCATCTCAAATCATGACAGCCTCCGTCGTTTCCTCTTCTTCGTTGAAACTCAGATAGATGAGATTGAAGGCACTGGGTGGTGGAAACCCATGACAAAAAGAGAGAGACAAGACGAGAGAGGTGAGGAGGGAGAGAAAGAGATAGCAAGGAAGGTCATTGCTTCCTCTTCTCTAGTCACATCTCAAATTGTGACAGCCTCTGTTGTTTCCTCTTCTTCATCGAAACTCAAATCGATGAGATTGAAGGGATTAAGCGGTGGAAAACTGTGACAAAGAGAGAGAGAGAAGATGAGAAAGATGAGGAGGGAGATAAAGAGAGAGTAATGGAGGAAGAAAGGAAAGAGAATGGAGGACAGTATGGTGGCGAATGAGAAAAAGATGGTGGCAGACGAGCATGGATAGAGAAGAGAAAGGGATAGTGTGATGAGAGGAGAGAGAGAGAGAAATGATCAAAGAGAAATGAAGTCAGAAAATGGATGAGATATTGGAAGAGAAATTCGGTTTTATTCAATTTAATCTGGCAATTTTGAAGACATGTTTTGTTTTAGTGGCATCTGCAAGACAAAGATTGTGTATTTTGGCATTTTAAAAAATACGAAACTAATATTTCCATTTGTAAAAATATACTATTTCATTATCACATGTGGCATAATTAACTCATTAATTATGGGGTCCTCAAACCCAATGGGTTTGGGTTTTAGAGTGATTTTCTTTACTGATTAGGTTTGGGTTCCATCTTAAAGCCCACAAAGAGAAAGCTCAATCTCTTTTCATATTATGTGAGTACCAAGCACAACACAATCTTAGGTTGGAAATTAAATTATTTAGCACTTCTAATCTCGCTAATAATGTATTTCATTGAACTCAAGACTTTGTCAAGCGTTGCGTCGAATTTTCATTGTTTGTGATTGTTGTCTATGGGTTTGAGACCCTCCCTTAATGGCTTATTCTTTAAAGACCCCTTGATGGTTTATTCTTTAAGTTTTTAGCAATCCTTTATGTTATCCCAATATGGCAATCCAAGAGAGGTTGAATTGAATTTCTTGCTAAGTGTAAAAGCTTTTTTAAACGTTTTGCAATATTTTGAAAAACAAAAATCAATAGCTCAATCCAACACACACAATCTTAGAAACTGAAAATAAGGTAAGTAAGGCATAGAGAAAATAGATCCAAGATTTATAGTGGTTCAGTCCTCCTTGACCTATGTCCACTCCTCTAGCCTCAACTATAGAATTTCAATCCACTATCTCTTCCTCACTTCCGGGTGGAGGCAAACCGTTACAACCTCTTATTTTTCAGGCTCACAAGAAAACCTTTACAACCACTTGTTTTTAACTGGCTCAACAAGAAAACCAACAACCACTTGTTTTTCAAAGGAAACAAACAAGCAAACCTATTCTACCCACAAACTTTACAACCAAAGCTTGATTACAAAAGGTTTCACAAAACGAGAATGATATTCTCACACTAAATCTCAAAGCAAATAGCAATTCAAAAGCTTAGTTGTGGTGTAAGAACCTGAAAACACTTAGAGGGAGAAAGTCAAGAATAAAATTAGCAAAGCCTGGGCAAACTCTCAATGCATTCTCTGCTTGTCTCTAAAATGCATACCTTTATTTATAGGCAAACTCCAAAATGTAGCAGTTGTGAGACTCGAAATAGCCATTAAGAAACAAAAAAGAAATTATGATTTTGATGACATCATCAGGTACAACGTGCATTGTATCCCATGTAATGTGGGTTGTAAATGTCCCATTTACGTTCAACGTGACTTGCTTCTTTTCAACGTGTCTTGCATCCAACTCTGATGCTTCGCCCTCAAATGTTGCACAATGTAATGTATCTTGTATCTCTGCAATGCGACTTGAGTCTCCATTTAGAATGGTCACCTGGAAATTTTCTTCTTACAACGTGACTTGTGTCCATTTGCAACGTGCATTGATCATGCCTTAATGTGTGTTGCATATGGAATTTCATCCTACAACGTGCATTATCGATCTCTAAAGATCACTTCTTTGATTCTTCACGTGAATACGTCAGATGTTA
>CAODLS011764595.1:0-22288 GCA_948243855.1 Flueggea neowawraea | reverse complement strand
CCATGTTCTCCTTGTAACCGTTTGCATTGTGGGCTAGCCCGACTCCTCTTGACATCTGCTATGTTCGAGTAATAAGATTCTCATGTTGCAGCCTTTTCGGGCTTTCCACTATTTGCTCGGAGTTGTGCTCTGGCTAAGCCATCCTAAATTGGGCATACAAACTGTCGCCCGAGATGTTGCCTGAGCCAAGAAGCCTCATCAAAATGCAGATTTGTGCAAGTGGGTGACAAGATATACGTGAGAGGTCGAGCATCGGTTAATTGACAACAGTGACTGCTTGCTCCCTATGCTGACACGTGTCTAACTCATTAATTGTGCCTAACAGTTAGCCTTCCTACCATTTTTTGTTTTGTTTTTTCGATAATTCATTTTATTTATTTTTATCCAAAATCAAACTCTCAGTACTAAAATTAACTTCAATAATAATAATTTATAAATCTATTGGTACTCTATTATCATTGTTTGACTTTTTTTTTTATATAATCAAAAAAAGATGATAACTAAGAATGACAATATGTTGGATATGATAAGGGTATGCTAATATCTTTACTCATACTCGTAACTCATATCTTATACCCACACCTTATACGTACCCGTAAGGGTAAAAAAATTATCACTGGTACCATAACCGTAGAATACTCATTTACCTATATGGTACTTATTTATCTATTGTATAAATATATTTAGTTAATATAAAAAATAATAACATGTCAATAACTTTAAAAAATTACTTAGAATAATACATAAGATATCAATGAATAAAGATACATAATAAACTATAAAAATCTAAAAATCATATCCGAATGTTTTCAACATAAAACATCTAATAGAAGTATATTTCACAAATTACAACATTTAATCTGTCATTACAGTAATAATTTGCTTCAAATGATAATAAGTCATTACATATGGACTTATAATAATAATTATTTAGTATTATAACAAAGATTATAGTTTAGAGACTATATCAATTTAGAGTTGTAATACTTTAGATTAGTAATAATACTTAAGTGTAAATGTATTATATAGTGATCTTGTGATATAAATTATAATCATATAGTGCATATTATATTATATATATGTGATATGAGCACGGGTGATAGGCGTGAATACGGCTATTATCTAGCAAGTGTAGGTACAAGTATGAGTTGGGTAAGATTATATTTGTACTCTATCTATACTCACATAGTAAAATACTGTTATTACTCGTATCTATATATGTACTAGGTCAAAACGATGGCGTTGACTAAGTACGAATTAGGTAGGTACCCAATGGTTAGGGTGCCGATACATAATTTTCTCTTTAAGATTTTTAAATAATTTTGAAGTGTAAAATCCCTTCAGACAAGCCATTAAATCAACCTTTGGTTGGTTATTTCTCTCTCTCTTTAGTATACGATGACATTAAGATTTATTGTACCATTAAATTGACGTAGAAAGATTGATAGTCAAAGTCTTGAGATTAATTTTTCCACTAAGGACCAAGAACTATACTTCATTTTTTTCCTTCAAGGTCTGGCTATATGGTTAATGTATTTTTTTTGAAGTCCAAATGCAATGGTGGTAATTAGCAAGAAAATTGTAAATCTAACTCTGAGATTGTGATTAGCAGAAAACTTTGTTTTCACTCAGATTGGCATTGGCTAATTATTGAAGCTATATCGTCCTAGTGAAGTAGATAATATTTTATAGATTTTTTAATTATGAAAATTATTTTTTTGATGTATTAAACAATATAAAAATATTTTCAGCACATTTTCTATAGCATAAACAAACAATGAAAAATGAACTCTTAGAACTTATAGTTTTAGAATTTTATTTTCCATAAAAAAATATTTTTCTTAAGAAAATATTTTCTGCCAGACAAACAGAACTTAAGTCTAAAAAAAAGAAGTAATAATCGTTGATACTGACTTGCACGCGGAAATAAGAAAAGAGAGTTGCGGGTTTTTTAGAGTATGGGAAAATTAAAAATTTTGGGGTAAGGTGATTTTTTGGGGGCAATAATTGCTATTTCACCCTTAAGGAAAATCACATAAGATGTTTGTGTTTTTGTATTTTTAAAAGACTCATATTACGTTTGTAGGAATTAATGACATTTGTCCAGACTAACGAAACATGTCAAATTCAAAACTTAATCATTTCCAACATTTTTACAAATTATCTATGTTTAATTTCTTTCAAATTTTTGTAGTAATTGCCATTTAAATTATATATGTCTATACATGCCAATTAGCAAGAAAAACATTTATGTGCTCCAGACAATGGTGCCCCACAAAAAATAATTCGTGAAATGAAAGTCATGTATAGGGTTGCAAATGAGCCGAGCTACTCGCGAGTGCCTCGATGTTCGGCTTGATAAAAGCTCATTTGTAACTCGGTTCGTTAATAAACGATCCAAATTTGAACAATATTTTAAGCTTGAATTAATAAATGAACCGAGTTTGAACACTCAAAAGCTTGACTCGAAAAACTCGTGAAAGCTTGTTTGTTTGTTCATGAACATAATAGTTTGTAGGCTGGTTTATGTGTGCGTGTGTTAAACTAATTTACAAAAAATATACTTATGCTTAGAATAATATTTTATATTTGAGCTACATTAACAAAAGTACAAATTTACACTAATAAACCGTGCCTATAAAAGTATAAGAATGTTTGCAGATGATCTAATATTGGGTTGAACTTATGAAACAAGCTGAAACTTGTAATAGTTATTGGTTTAATTACATGCTCAACATGAATTTATTGAATTAATTTAAACTTGATTGTATATTTTTTAGAATTTTTGTCAAATTTAAACGAGTAAAACTTGTTTACAATTTTATTTGAGTTTTTGTTGAGTTAAGTTCGAAAAGCTCATGAACAAGCTCATAAGCTTGAAACCTTATAACGAGCCAAGCTTGAACTTATGAATTACAATATTGTAGTTTTTGAATTTGTCTTATATGCAAAAGTTGAAAATGTATTGATATTGTGAATTTTATTTGTGTTAGACATAATGAAGTTCTTTGTTAATGGCCATTGTTAGATGGTTTGGCCTGCTTGGATAATGTTGTAACTTATATACATATTTGTTTTTATTATTTAGAAATCGTACGATGATTTGATGTATTTGTGAGTATACAATCTAAAATCCATAATTATTTTTAGTTTGCCAATTAAGTTGATGTTTGAGATACGTTTTCGTCTTACAAATTTTGAAAAGGGTTTTCTATATAAGTTTTGTTATAAGCAATTAGAAGTGATTTTTTTTTTAAATCGTCTATCAAAATGTTTTGTATATGTTTTGCATGTGTGTATATGAGGCATATTATGTGATTTCATTTTTGCTATTTGCTCCGGCCAGTAGGAGAAGTAATTGTTGGACAACTCCATTATCAAGAGATGTGATTGCTAGAATACTCCACTAGCGGGAGAGGTGCATGGTAGCTTCGTTTTGATAAAATTATGTAATATTGTTTTTGGCCCCTATGTATGTACATATATATGTATGGATTTGTGTGATAAACAATTTGGGTAGCTTACAATTTATTTATGAATTTTTAGAGTGGCCATGAAACTATGTATTTGTAAGGAAAACGTATTTTTGTTATGCTTATATGTTTATGTTTAATTTGTTAACCTTGAACTTAAAGTAAAGTATGTGTTTTCACATAAAAGATTTTTAAATAAAAATATTGTTTTAAGATATTTCCGATATAAAGACTATATGCCTAGTACCCTTTTGTGTATGTTTGTTATTCACTGAACTTCAGCTCACCCCCTCCCCTGTTTTAGGTTTTTTGCAGGTTCTTAACTTCCAGACCATTTTTCATCACTTCCAAGCACGTTGTCCATGCTGGAGATCATATTCCTTAGTTTCATTTATTTCATTCTTGTTCTAGCATTATTATTGTATATAACTATTATAGTTGCTCTGCATAGGAACCTACACTTGAGATCTATAGCATTAGATTGAACTGAGCTTAGTGTTAGCGCATGAATGTTGTGAAATGATATTTTGGATATTAAATTGAAGCTATTGTTTGTTTTGTACTTTGTTGACAGAAGGTTAGTATAATTTTAGGGAAATTCTGCCAATTTTGGTAGAAATTATAAGATGTAAAGTATAACTAATTATATAATATTAAAAAAATGATTGTAAATATAAAGATGATTTGTTAAGGTTAGTGGGTTCATATATTTGAAACATTCAAATTTCGAGACAGGTCTCACACCCTCAACTCTTGTGCCAATCATTATTCTAAATTCGAGTTGTGACAGGATTCTAAAAGAGACAAAATTAGGTAATATACATGTTTCTGTTGATTTGGGGATTGATAATAGGGGATTGACAACGGTGGCGGTAGGTTCATTTAACATCTAAGGTTTTTTCAATATTTGTTGATCGTAAAGTTTGTGTTTGTTTTTTTAATTAAATAAACCTATTTTTAAAAGTTATTGTATTTATTTTTACCAAAAATTAAAATCTTTTATTTCATCACTATGCTAAACTCATGGAGACAAAACGCATAGTTTTCAATTCCTCATGCACATGTAATTTCATTCTTTGCTGCATAACAAAATATCATCAAGTAATTGAAATGTCATTTACATTGGCAACAAAGAGATGAATTATGCTATATAACATTTGATAACAATACCTTAGAAGGGAACTAGAAAGCTTAAAGCTCAACATCATTGAGGAACTTCTTCTTTATTTTGTTGAGAGCAATAACGACATCTTTCATGTTTATCCGTCTTTCCGCAAGATCCGCAGAGCATTGTAAGGATAAGCTGAAGATGGATACCATAAGATTCTTCTTAGCTTCATAATGTTCTTCTTGATCTTCACTCAGCAAATTAGGATCAACAATTTGAGTAATCGCATGAGGTATAGACTGTTCAACCCAAATTTTTAAACTCAACTCTCCTACAAACATTTCATCTGTGGGCTTCTTTCTTGTGAAAGTTTCTACTAACAAGATGCCATAATTATAAACATCACATTTTGCTGATACGATTCCTCCTGATCCATATTCTACACAAAATTAAATTCGTAAATAATGATTCTAATTAAACATAATGATAATTTAGAGTTCAACGATAATAAAATCTTATAAAATTTGGTACAAGTCAAAATTTAGATATGCTGCTAATATTATATTCACATTCTCAAATTTACATTTGGTTTATTAAATATATAACTAGCAACTCATCAATAATATTTGTCTAATTTAAATATGACTATAAGAAAGTTGAAAAATTACCTGGCGCCATATAACCGATAGTTGCTAATGTCATGGTATGTGTCATTGAATCTCCTTCACCTAAAAGCTTTGTGATGCCAAAATCACTCACATGTGCAACCATGTCTTCATCCAAAAGGATATTACTAGGCTTTAGATCACAGTGAACCACAGTTGTATGATATCCATGATGAAGATATTCTAAAGCTGACGCAACATCTAACATGATGTTTAACCTTTGAAGAACATCCAAAAAATGATTATGAGAATACAACCATTTCTCCAAGCTCCAATTTGGCATAAACTCAAGTACCAAAGCTTTGAAATCAGGGACACAACAAGTTGTATAGACCTTCACAAGATTTCGATGATGAAGATTCTGGAAAACTTGGCACTCAACATCAAAAGTCCTGAATGCCTCTTCCAACTGCAAATTAAAAACTTTTATTGCAACATACGTTCCATCTGACAGAATTCCTTTATACACTGAACCAAAACTCCCTTTGCCAATCAAGTTGTGTTCTTGAAATCCATCTGTTGCATGCTCAAGTTCATAGTACGAAATTCTCCTCCATCTTGCCTGAAACTCTGGGTTTCCTTGAACTGGAACTTTGTCATTCCTTTTTCTCTTCTTTTTATACAAGACAACAAAGGCAAATGCCAATACCACTAGAGATGCAAGTATTGGCAAGACACATTTCAAAATAAACTTGATACCTTTCTTAGGTGATGAAGTTTTACCTAAGCATGGTGGGATATTTATTTTGGTTGAACTACATAGTGCCTTATTTCCCAGAAAATATTCACTAGAGAAGCTTGCAAATTGTCCTTCATTGGGAATTTCTCCTTCTAATTGGTTGAATGACACATCGAAATATTTGAGATATTTAAGTCTCTCGATGGATTTTGGAATTACACCAGAAAGATTATTTCTTGAAAAATCTAAGAACTCCAAGCTCACCAAGTCACCTATTGATTGGGGAATATTACCCTTTAAAAAATTCTCAGAAAAGTAGAGTTTTCGCAGACTTTGTAGGCCCCCAATGCTAGTGGGAATATCGCCAGATAAATGATTGCTTGACAAGTTAATGAGTGTCACAACCTTCAGGTTGTTAATCTCCAAAGGAATAGAGCCCACTAAAGAATTGGAGTGTAAGTCTACTTCCAAGATATCTTTTAGGTCCCATAAAGAATGAGGTATTTCTGAGTTGAACTTGTTCGAATCCAAGTAAAGACTTGTTAAAGAAGAAAGGTTGCCTATGCAAGAAGGTATTGGCCCAAAAAGATCGTTGGTACCAAGATCTAAGGCAAACAAACTCCTCATATCACATATTTCCGATGGAACGGAACCTTGTAATTTATTGGATTGGAGAGTCAAACTTTGGAGATTCCATAATTTACCAATTGAACTCGGAATCGTTCCCGTCAATTGATTGTAGCCCAATTGTAATGCTATCAAGCTGGATAAATTTCTAATTTCAGAAGGAATATTGCCCTTAATTGTGCAGTCCTCAGCAAATATCTGTATTAAAGAGGACAGATTGCCTATGCCATTTAGAAGTGTGATATTCAAGGCAGGATTTTGGGACAACACAATGAATTCTAAATGTTGACAGTTAGCCAAAGATGAAAGAAAGTCTGGTTCTTTACTGGTCAAAGAATTCTTGGCGAGGTTGAGTGTCTCTAACTTTCTCAAATTCCCAAGGCAATTAGGAATAAAATTAGAGAATAAATTGGAGCTCAATTCTAGGTGAATAAGCTGAGAAGCATTGCAAATAAAGGTCGGAATTCGTCCACTTAGTTGATTAGCATTCAGATAAAGTTGTTCAAGATTTGGAAGCCAAGAGCCCGAAGTCAATGGAAGTTGGCCTGAGAGACCGTTGAAATTTGCATTCATGAACTTCAAAGTTGACAAATTGAAAACTGCAGAAGGAATAGTACCTGAAAAAAAATTGTATGTGAATGTATAGTTAGAGTATATGTACGTATTTAGGTAATTATTATTTTATGAAAATATTGAAAGAAAAACTACTAATTAAGACTTTGGGACCCTTTTCTTCATTTTTTTTCTTTTCTAATCGATTCTGATTTCATTTTGACTTTAAATAAAGAGCTGTAGGGCGTTTGATTTGAGTAAAACATTTCCTACAATTGGAATAGGAATAGAGAACTCTTACTTCTATTATTTACCCTATAAATAAATTTTACAAAATTTGTGGAATTTATTTATAATTTCAATGATTTATTTGTAATTTGGAATCAGAAAAAAACTTTCTTTTCAATTCTATGATTTTAAATACATGGAATTCAACAATCTTACCCCAAATTCCACTTAAATTCCACAATGGAGAGACTCATTCTTTTTTTTTTTTTGTCAAGAGATTATATTCATTATTTGCATTCAAATTTTGCACTTACAGTTCTATAATATATTAATATGACATTCATTTTATATTTTTGATGTAAATTTGGTTCATCCATTTAAAACTTTGGTTTTTTACTTGATTGTATTTGGTGTAGATTTGATATAATGAAATTATATTTTTTATAGTTATATTTAATCTATTTTTTTTCTAAATCTCTGAATCCCCATCTTGTTCTAGTACCATTCCACCCAATTCGAAATCTCCGAATATCTGTCCCATCTTGTCCCGAATTAGAGATCCGAAATATGACTGGATTTGTGTAAACTAAAATCCCCCAAATTCGGGACGATACTGGATATCTCCAAATCCCTGTCCCGTTCTGACCCGTGAGGGGAGCCCTAGCTAACTAAAGGTATAAATGAGCCAATATTTGACTCGATAAGGGTTCATACATATTTGCCTCAATACATAAACAAACTAAAATCGTATAATTTTTGAAACTTGATATGTAAATGAGTCTAATTTAAAATTTGAACATTCCAAAACTTGGATAAAAAACTTGTGAGAAAACTCATGACCCCGCTAGATAGACTCATGAACAACCGGAAAGTAATATACAAATATACTTGGTTGCAATTTTAAATTTCTGGGAAGTGTAACTTATTATGTTTGGTTAAAAATTGCACTTCTCAGAAATTTGGTTAAAAAAGTCAATAATACCCTTATTATTACTAAATTTAAATTAATAATATGAAAAAATTAAATAAAAATATTTATTTATTACATAAATATATCTCTAATTAGCAATTAAAATTATGGTTAATATTCATACAAATCTATAATGAAGACTAATTTTTTAAAATTTGACAAAAAATAATTTATTTAATTAAATAAAAAATATATCATATATAATATTTCATGTAAAATAATTTTTTTTGGAAATTTAAAAAACTTTTATAAAATTTATCTATATAAAATAGTTAAAAATTTATTTATTAAATAATTAATAATTTTTTTAAAAATTAATTGAAATTCATAAGTAAATAATATTTGAGAATATATTTGTAAATACAATTGTATCAGCTAAGGACGTTGGACTTCCTCACCCTTTAATCAGGAAGTTACTTCCCGAGATCAAGGGGAATTCAAGCCTTTGACTTCACAGGAAATTCAACTTTCTTTGTTCAACTAAGTAAATGAAATTTTCCAACTTTCTAGGAAGTCACACTTCTCCACCAACTAACTCCCAACCAAGCAAACCCTAAATATTAGGCTTTTACAATTTATTTATTTATCTTTTATTTTTGACGCAATTTCCTCTTTTTGTCAATATTTCTTCACATCTTAGGAATTCTTGATATTTGGATAAGTATGGTATAGGTCAATTTGCGAATTCACCAACAAGATGAGATGCGCGGCGGTCTAGCTCCGATTTTCTCCAAAGACCATCTTCAACCTTCTGTTGAGCGGCTTTCCCTTCCAACTCTGGCCATGGCCCGACTCCCGGTCTGACACTCTGTCCTCTCCTTACAATAACCCAGATTGTTAATTCGGAATTGCTGATCTATTCTCCAAGACGCAACTTCAGTCTTGTTGTCGTCCAGCTGCACCTTCCCCTCAGGCAGCCCAAGCCGTATCTCCATCTGCCCCGTCCTCCCATGCTCAGCGCCAAGCTGCCACGTCTAATTCTTCACCTGTCTCGGTTGATTCTCCATCTATCACACCTGATTCGCCACGCAGCCACAACCTACCCCGGCTTCCCATGCTCCACACCATGCAGCCTTGTAGTTTGCCACCGTTGTCAAGGTGTCCACTTCTGCTCTGCCATCTGCCTCGGTTGCACCAGTAAACAAGGGGGGCTTTGTCTTCATTGAGATTAATAAACTGGCTTATGCGGAAAGGCTGAGCTATGCACCAATGCATTGATCGGTTGGGTTGTCCTTTAAAAAGGGGAATAACCATGACGGGTTCTTGACTTGAAAGAGAAGTTATCTTCCATTTGGGGCTTGAAACAATGGTGGCTAATATCTCTCGGTCGAGGTTTTTACCATATCATTCTGATCGCCTGAAGAGAAGTCCCGATTACTAAATCGTGGGCCGATCTCTTTGAAACCAGGAATTCTTAGGCTTCAAAATTGGTCTCCGGATGTTGATCCAGACGCCCTAAAGTTAACCATGGCTTAGGTTTGGGTGACGATATACAAGCTACCATAGGAGTACTGGCATCAACAATTGTTAGTGGACATAGCAAGGGGAGTGGGGTCGCCAATAAGAATTGACAATACCACGCTAACAGGTGACTTGGGGCATTTTGCGCGAGTACTTGTTGAGGTTGATTTAGGGGCAGACCTTCCGGAGACTTTGATGTTGGAAAAGCCAGGTAAAAGTTTTTTCGTCCACGTGAATTATGAATATTTACCAGAGTTTTGTTCTTCATGTTACAGTATAGGTTATTCCTGGGTGAGTTGTCCCTTCAACAACCTTATGGAGGTTCGCAAGGCAAAGTCGACCATGAAAACAATTCTTGCTAAGCTGACTGTTTTAAAGAAGGATTGGGTTACTAAGACTTCTGAAGTCCCTATCACTAATGCTTTCCAGGCACTTCAGAATGATCTGGGGATGCCTTTGGAAGTGTCATTGGAAGTGTCTAAAGGTCCTTCTCTTACCCCTAAACTTGTTGAATCATATGCAGTGTGGCATGCTGGCACAGACTCTCCACGCATGGTGAAATTATTCATGTTAAACAGTTGGTTGTTGACAATGCTCTTTGTGTTGACAATGGTAGAGTGGATAATATGTCTCTGCAACAGGTGACTTTGGAGGAGCAACATGATGTGAGTCAGTTAGGTAATGTTGATGATCACAACAATTTTGAAATAGGGCCGCTTTTGTTGGTGTTGCTCAACTTAGTTCAGGTGTCACTGGGGTAGATAGGGGGGACACGGTGCCAACTTCATGGGTTGATGTGGATGAGGAGGAGGAAGGTGAGTGGATTACGCTTTCATCCCGAAAAGCTAGGAATAACTCCGACGGGCAGCCTAAATATCGACCAAGACTCTCTAAGAGACTGAAACGTCGGCCTGCACGTTACTTATGAAGGTTATATGATGACTTTTGTTTCAAGGAGTGCTACCTTTTTCCGTAGCCTCTCTTTCATTGTTATTTCGTAACGAATTTTTTATTTCTATTAATAATATTTTGGAGCTGAGGAGCGTGGTACTATTGAGTTGCCAACCTAGTTGGAGTTCTTAGGGCACCACTGTTTCCTATCCCTCCCCCGTTTCATGGTAGGAATTCTTGATATTTCAAGAGATTCTTCATATTTCAAATATTCTTTAGACTTCAAAATTTCTTTCAGAATTTTTTGAAGAATCAAAATTTTTTCATATCTTAACAACTTTTTTAGAACTATTAACAATTCTAAAAATATCTCCAGATATCTGAAAAGCCACTTCAAAATTCTTTCATATGTCCGTAATTTCTTCAGGAAATTTTCAAATTTATAGAAATTGTTTCAAACTTCAAGAATTCTTAGAGACATCATAAACTTGACTACAATAGCTTCAAAAAATTTCAGAAATTGAGAAATTGCTCGAAAATTTTTACTCTTTCCAACTAATTAGACTGTTGCCTTTGAGGATCATCACTGAGAAATATCCATATGGTGTCTCGAGATTCTTTAAAGACTTCAGAATTTTTCAGAATTTTATAGAAATTTAGGAAATTCTGTCGGGCTTAGAAAATTTTCAGGATTCCAGATTTTAGTTTATCGAAATCCTATACCCCAATTCATAAGTGTATATAGGAGTCTTATTGTCATATGGCTTGCTTCCTAATCACTTATTTTGCCTAGTGATTGTACGAGTTCTAGATTTCTCTCTTGAAAGTTGAAATACTAGTTCATTTACAAGATTGTTTGGTTTCCACAAACTTTATACTTATTAGGATTGCGTATGTCCAGAGTGAGTGCCCAATTTCCTGCATGTTTATACTCCATTGTACATTGTAATAGCTACCAACGTTTTCCTTGCATATGTCAACAATCAATGGACGGTTTTCTGCAGACTTCATGCTGGACTGTATATTTTAACAGCCGTCAAATTTTTTTTGTCGCGTATAGGCATTGTAGGTGCCCGGTGTCCTGCAAACTCCATGCTCTACTGCACATCAACAACCTTCAAATCTTTCGTTGCATGCATTCACAATGAGTCTCTAGGTCATTCTCTTGAGACGCTGGTTTGCCAGACTCATCGCATATCTTAACAACTTTGATGACTTATATCGCTGGTTACTAGACTCATGTCTTGAGACGCTAGTTTCGTAGATCTATTGCATGTCTTAATAGATTCCGATTTCTTTGTTGTGTGTGACAGCAGGGAGTATTCTATTTCCCGTGCTTAACCATAAACCATAACAGCCTTAGTCAAATTTACTGTGTGCATCTATAGTGATACCCTAGTTTCTCGTAGACTTTTCTACTCGTTATAGTTTGCATTTTTTTTTCCAACGGTGACAGACACTAGGTCATCCTCACCCTTCTTGGGCTATATTTGAGATTAGCGAGTGTGATTGAACAAATCAGTCATAATTCACGGTTGGACCAAGAATAGAGATTCTTGGAGGTGAATTGAACAGCTCAGTTAGAGCCATTTGTGTGTTCTTGTTCACTAAACCCACGTGTTTCATGTTTCTCTTCAAAAGGTTCCTCATCAGAGCCAACAATTTGGTGAACAATTCGACACAATATAAGGATGAGTATCAAAATGCACTGGTGGTTGGAGACAAGTGAAATAATACATTGATGAGCTATGATGACTTTGGTAAAGCCCACATCTGGTGTGAATAGAGCCACCTTATAGACAGAATTGTGGGGTCTAAGAGAAGCTCTTGGTGACAACCGTAGTACTTAGAGGACCAAGAAAATTTTTTTAGTACTCTTAGAAGTTTTCAATTAGAGTTTTGAGAAGTTTCACTGGAAGAGAAGCTAAACCTAAATCTAATGTAAAAGAGAGTCACACACAAGGGAAGATTGTTCCATAGGAATTGTGAATGAAAAAAAATGACATAAATATCACGAGGAAGAGTTGTGATAAAATTGAAGGATAATATAAGTGATGACACCTCGTAATCCAATACACTTAAAGGGGGTTTTGGGTAGATATAGTATCAAGTGAGTTCTCTTCACTAAACCTACATGTATTACCCAAAGGCTATACGAGTTTTAACAATAATAAAAGTTAAACATTGAAATAATACCTTTCAAGTTGTTTTGATCCACGGTTATTTCCTCTAGTTTGGTAAGACTCCCAATTTCTGGAGGAATGGTTCCGGTCAAGCTGTTTGCCCCAAGATATAGAATCTTTAGTTTGCCAAGATTGCCAATTTCTCTCGGGATGTCACCGGTCAAGTTGTTCCTGTAAAGATATAGTAATTCTAGCTTGCCAAGATTGCAGATTTCTCTAGGTATGCTTCCTGTGAATTTGTTGTCATTCAGTGCAAGGATTCGAAGGTCATTGCACTTGGATAAATTGGACGGAATTGGACCAGACAACTGGTTGTCTGCAAGATCAAGCCATTCAAGCTTGGTGGAATGGTGGTTGCACAAACTCTCTCCAAGTATACCAGAAAAACTGTTAGATGGGAGACTAATATTATGTAAAGAAGAAATATTAAATAGTACGAGAGGAACAGCACCAGAAAACAAGTTGTTCGCTAACCATAAATCTTGTAGGTTGAAAAGGTTACCAATCTTCTGGGGGATATTTCCTTGTAGGAAATTTGTGTCAAGATCCAAGAACTTTAGTGTAGTAATATTAAATAGAGTTGACGGAATAGTACCTTCAAGAGTATTATTTCCTAAGTGCAACTTTTCAAGTGTAGGAAAATTACCAAAACTTGAAGGAATGGTCCCGTTGAATTGGTTGTTTCTTAAAATCAAATATTTCAAGCGCCGCAAATTGGCCAATTCATGTGGAAGATGACCATGAAAATTGTTGATGGACAGGTTTAGAAAGACTAAAAGTGAGAGGTTACCAATATGAGGAGAAATGGTGCCTTCAAGTTGCATGTTAGAAAGATTTAAGGCAACCACTCTTTGGCGTCTTGCACTGCAACTAACACCAAACCAATGGCAAAAGTGAGTGGAATTGGACCAATTGACTCTGATGTTTTGGGAGGGATCAGAAGTGATGTGCGATTTCAAGGCCAAAAGAGCATATTCATCACTGTAATTGCTCCTAGTGATTGCCACTGAAATCACTAAGCAACTCATTAGTAATGCTAGAGCAAAAGGAAATGAACATTTCTTTTCCATACTGTTTTGTGATTTTGTCGCTAAGGGGTAATCTATGTGGGATATAATCTTGCTCCTTGTGAATAATTTATAAGAAAATGGAGTCATCTCGTGCCGTTTGACTGCTTTTGTTGTAGAAATCGTTTTCTCTTCTCAATTTTTTTTAATTAAAAAGTTGTGTTTATTTATAGAAAAATAAAAATAGAAGATAAAGATTTTATTTGAATTGCTATTAAAATAATTAAAATTTTTATTAAAGTAATCATATGAAATCAAGCAAAATATTTTATTCTAAATAAAAAATATAAAAAACTATTTTATAAAGTCTACAAATTTAGAAAAACTCTGGAGAAATTACATATCACTGGACTCCATATGTTAGGAATGCAAGTGTGAGAGGTAACTGAAACCTACGTGAAAAGTTGTGGTATATGTGAATGCTACACGGCAGAACCTCATTCGTTGCTCTCAAAGCCACGGCAAAACGTGAGAACAACAAAATCGTTACTCAAAACAACGCATTTCGATCTCCATATTTTAGCAATTTCATCGTCTTTTTTAATCCTAAATCCGCCCATACTTTGCGTTCAGTTTTAACCGACTCTTTCCTTCGTTGTCGCATTCGATTTGGTAGAAAATTGGATGATGTGGCAGATGGACGACGTAGATTGTTGAGACTGGGAAAACCTTTGGGGATTGTAAGTAGACTGAAATTCGTGAAGCTGGGATCAATTGCAGCTTTTGAACGGCTTGCAGCGCAGGTTCTTGAGTATGTGGGGACTTCAGTCCGATCAACATGAGAAACTAATAGCATGAACCTATTTTGTAACGATTGATTTGAATTGAATGTAGTGTGTGAATGACTGGATATGATAGTGGGTGACAGCACGTGTATTTCTGAGGTAGTAATTGTTATTGGGTTGTTTTTTGACAGCTAAGTGTAAAAGGTGATGAATCATCAAACGTGTAATTATTTTTTCTCATATATGCTTGATTACGACAATGATTAATGGCACTGAATGATTAAAGACTAATTTTCTTGCTTGCTTTGATTTTTCGTATGCATGGTTATCATGGTGATATATCTAGCAATTTATCAAAAAAACTTGATGATATATCATTAACTAGTATTCGAGTGATTTTCAATTCTTATCCTTGAAAATTAAAATTGTTTGAATGTTATTATCGTATTTAATTGATATTCAACCTACTTTTAACTTATATGTCAGTAGTCTACATTGAAAACCATAATTGTCTTGACGGTACTTATACAAGTTTTTAAATAGTATTCAATTGGTAAATCATCAGTTTTGAACTAGTATTCAAATGGTTTTGTATCCATGTCATTGAAAATTAGATTTGCATAAATGATATTCAATTATTTTCAAATCATCTTTGATTGGTATTCAATCCATTTTCAACTAGTATTCAAGTAGTTTTTTATTCGATTGGTATCTCATCAAATCCATGAAATATTTTTTTTTTTTATGAATAAGATCTATGAGATTTACTTTGGTAAGGAAGCAAATCCAAACATTATTCAGTCAATTAATCATTTCCGTTCATATCCACGTAATATTAGTTTGATCTCCAAACAAATATTCAACGGATTTTCAACCTTTATTATTTTGGTATCAATCAAATCTATGCAATATTATTACTTTGTTTTTCAAATAGATCCATGGAATATTATTATTTCGGTGTAAAAAAATATTTGAACAATATTCAATTGATATCCAACCACTTTCATATATTTTTATTTTGGCATCTGAGTAGTATTTAAATGGTATTCAATTGACATCCGATACTTTTTTTTTTTCCAATAGTAGGAGGATGAATTACATGCGCCCGCACATTGTATTCACGTACCGCAAAAAAACAAAACAAACAAAAAGAGAACATCAAGCTTACATATATGGTCATAATAATAAACAACTCAAAGCCCCTCGTAAACCATGATATCTACTTATCAAAAAAATAAAACATGATGTCTAGTGTGGAGATAATGAGGAAGATAATTCGCGACGACAGTTGTTAATTGTTGCAAGGTGGTCCGGTGGTTGCCAGTGGACTTGGTGGGGAACCTCCTCTCATAGGGATAGGATACAAAGGTGCAGTAGCTCCAGACAAGCTTCTTCCAAGAATTGCATAAGAAAGATCTTTGGAAGAGGTTGGATGATTGGAGGAAATCTTGTAAGGAGCTTCCCTTGATGAGACGACCATGCCAACATGAGATGATAATAATAAGAGCCCAAAAATTAAGGGCAAAGTGAAAAGTTTTGTAGCACCCATTATTGGTTTGTTGGATTTTATCGAATAATGTATGCAGTGTTAATGTTTGAATACCTATATATAGAAAGTCCATGTTAATGTCTCTGGTAAATTAGATTCCGTTAATGCTGATTGGTGTTTTTAGAAGAATCTTGATTTGACCAACCGATGTCAAGTGAAAGATTTATCTATAGAGTTCTAGATGCAAGCTTTGTTTCTCCATCCTATTTTTTTACTCCACTTTTTAAATGCACAAAGATTATGGGAATTTTGAAGGTGAAAATGATGCGGCGGACTTGTTCTTCCCATCAATCGTTAACGTTGGGCTGCGGTGGTGGCGATGGCGATAGATCATCAATTCTATTTGCAGAAACTGTCATCAACTTGCGAGAAAATACTTGTAGCCCAGGAAAGAAGGAACCAGAAACAACAACATCACTACCAATTTGTGAAAGCATCAACCCGTGGATCTATATGAATAATATCAAGAATGCATTGACTTTTTGATCATCCATTGTTTTCCACCAAATTGTGTTGAATCTTCAAACTAGATATTGTTGGATCATGGGTGATCAACATTAAGTTCCTTTTATGTTTTGATGATGTGCAAAATGTTTGACTTGAAGTGGAACACGTTGGAAAGTTCGGAACTGCGAATCAAGCCACTAGAAGTGCCAAAACGTACGTTATCTATGTACAACGTATGTCCCAGTGAAGTACAACGTATGTCATCTGGAGATATGGCTATGATCAACATACCTTAAGAAAGAACAATGTACGTAGACCTGGAGAATTTGCAGACAACGTACGTAGGCTTGGTACAATGTACGTTATTAATGGTCCTGAAGGCTACAACGGCTATAAATGAACTCCAACGGCTAGTTTCTTCAAAGCAACGGTCAAATGGTTTGGAAAGACTATAAATACATCAAAGAAGGGCAGAAAAGCATGGATGATCATATGCTTTCAAGTCTCAAACGTTTTCATCATTCCATCACCCCCAAAACACCAAATTCAAGCTAGAGAGAAGATCAAGAGCATCAATCAAACACATGTACTCTTAGCATAGAACTTTCAATTTTTGAAAACAGTTTTGTAAACTCTTTGAGAGTGGGGAAGGTTTGTTGTGAACTTATGGAAAACAACATTGTAATGACTTTAGAGGTTTGAGCCGAAATCAACCTTGGGTAGGTTTTAGAGGTGTGAGCCGCAATTAACCTTGAAGACATTGGAGGTGTTGAGCCGAGAATCAACATTGTGTATTGGCTTTGTTGGATTGAGCCACAATCAGTCACTGATATAGTGAAAATCCTAAGTGGTGAGACTTAGATAGTGGACGTAAGCATGGTTGACCAAACCACTATAAAATTGCGATGTTGTTTTCTCTATTCACTTCAACTCGCTTCCGCTCTTCAAACTCAACTAAGGCATCATCGGAAAAATTATCCAACATATATAAATTGTGCTTATATTACACTTGTTTCGGGGTACAAAAACGTATTAATTACACTCCTAACAAGCAATTTTATTCAAAAAGCAAAACTGTACTCTAATTTGGGACCTCTGAAAAATAGAAAAAAAATGAACTAAAAAAATATGATGGGGAAATATTTTCTTCAACTGGAGTTTTAGATGCAACTTATATACGTAGAATATTTTTATTTAAAGTAGTTTTTGTTCCACTTCAAAACAAGAAATGTACGATATAGGATTTGTTTTTTTTCTGAAAATACTATATAAGAACTTTTAAATTAATTTTGCTATTGTTCACTTCTTTTTTAACTTGGTTTATATTGACCTTTTTTTTATCGAAAATATAATGTATAGGATTATTTTGAGAATTAATTTATAGTTTTTAAAATAAATTACATATTCATTTATTTATTTGCTTCATTATAAAATTATTTAAGTTTAGCATGATTTTTTTATTGACGAGGGTTGTGTAGAAAGGAGAGACCACTGTAATTTTCGGGTCCACTTATTCCATATGGGGAATGCATGTTCACATTTAAGAAATTGTGAGATTAGGAGAAAAAACAAGTATTTATGACTCATTAATATTGGAGTTGTCTATAGTATTAAAGGGAAGAGAGTCTGATTTTCAATAAGAGTAAATAAAATAACTCATAAAAAATGGAAATTGTGAGGAGACATAACCATAAGATAGATCATTTTGTTGACTATTGGGGCTAGTTTATTTATGAGTGTGTTTGTAATAGATTATAAAAATATATTGCGTAAACAAATTGTACAATATAAAATTAAAAAGATTGATAATCTTTTTGAAGATACAATATGCTTATACTGTATATGTGGATTTTCAACACTTTGCTAGCAAACAAACTATTTTTTTTATTTAATGTTAGTTTTAGGATACATTATTAAAATATATTATGCCAATCTTATTTTGTCTTCTAAGAAATTTGCTTTTAGAAATTCATATTATTTCACCGTCAAGTTTACTGTGTAATAATTGGCCAATAGCATCTTAAATTTTAAAGAGTGAAAATAAAAATCATCTCCAATGGCACTATAATTGACCAATAGGAAGTTTTAAATTGTATTAGAACTTGAGTCACATTAATGATAAAGAAAATATAGAGTGAACTTGGCTCTATCTCTTGAAGTAGATAGTCATATTCACTTTTTACTTTATATATAGAATATAAAGAGTTCATTATAGGTTTGTTGACACTAATTGAAGAGAAATTAAAATAGAATAGAAACATTTCTAAAATTAATAATTATATAAAAAAAATTAAATTATATATATATATATATATAATTACATAGCAAAAATTAATATATAAAATAAAATTTCAGAATTTTATGTTCTGTAATATATATATTGATTTAAATATATATATTGATTTTTGTCATATATTGATACATATATTGATCTTTTTTGTAATGTAATTATTGATTTTAGAAATTTTTTGTATATTATATTATAAAAAGGAAAAGTGAGAAGAGATTTAAAATAATCGCACATGTCAATCAACTAAAATGCCACTTGTTGAAATTTAGAGAAAACTCCTTAACTTTGAATATATATATATGTGTGTGTGTTGATTTAATTCAACTTCACTTTATTATTTGCATTGAAATATGAAACTGATCTATTTTTCATCACATTAATTAATATTCTATTACTAATTTAGAAAAAAAAAGTGGAGAGAACTGAATTTTAACTCCATTTTTTTGAAAATAATCCATTCACTCCCATTTTTTATTGATTTACTAATAAAATATTAATTAATACATTGAATAAGTAGAGTGTTTACAAAATTTAAGGCAAATTTATATATAAAATAGAATAAAATATATTTTTTTGAAGAGCATTAATGAAGAGGCTATTGGGGATGAGCTTTATATAAAGGGTATTAAAATCTACTTAAGATTCGGGCTTGGTCGGTTGGACGTGAATAGGTCGAGAAAGTGTAACTTTTCAGGAACTTCAGAATTTATTTTGTTTGGTTGAATAAAAGAAGTTAAATTTCTCTGAAAGTCAACTGCTTAACTTTTTTTTGATCTTGGAAAGTAACTTCACGAGAAGAGGGATCAGGAAGTTCAATTTTCTTAATAGCCAACAATGCATATTTACCAATATATTCTCAAAATATTATTTACTTACAAATTTCTATTTGTTTCTAAAATTTATAAATTATTTCATAAATATTTTTTCAATTATTTTATCTAGATCGAATTTTATAGAAGTTACAAAAAATATTTATATTTTTAAGATTTTCAAAATATATTATATATATATAATATTTTATTTAATTAAATAAATTTATTTTTACCAAATTTTAAAAAAATTAGTCTTTATTATAGAATTGCATGAACTATTAACTATAGTTTTATTTTTCATGGATATGAGCTGAGTACGAGTAAAGATATTGACATACTCTATCTATATCCTATCTATTGTCATTCCTAGTTATCATCTTCTTTTGATTATAACAAAAGAAAAAGTGGAAGAAACAATGATAGTAATGTACCAATGGACTTATAAATCATTATTATTGGAGTTAGTTTTAATACTAAAATACCGCGAGCTAAATTCTTGATGAAAACAAATAAAATGAGTTATAAAAGAAACAATGCTAGCAATCTTTGAAATAGAAACCACAATATAATCAGAATTAGAAACACTAAAATATAACTTGCAAAACATTACTTGGAAGCAAAAAACCAAATACAGCTAGTGAAGATCACGCATAAATCTAACAAAGATTATGGGAATTTTGAAGGTGAAAATAATGCAGCGGACTTGTTCTTCCCATCAATCGTTAACGTTGGGCTGCGGTGGTGGCGATGGCGATAGATCATCAATTATGTTTGCAGAAACTGTCATCAACTTGCGAGAAAATACTTGTAACCCAGGAAAGAAGGAACCAGAAACATCAACATCACTAGCAATTGTGAAAGCATTAAAATTTTCTTATTCGCTTCCCAAATGAGAGGAACTTACTGCTTCAAGTACTGACCATTAATACTTCGTTGATGTACAACACCTTTTGGTGACTCCAACAAATACGCGTTACCCGAATAAGTTTCCTTAACTCAAAAAAGTCCTTCCCAAGTAGGAGACCATTTACCAAACGAGTAATCCCTCTTACCAATTGGCATGATTGTTTTCCAAACAAGGTCACCTTTGCTAAAACTTCAGATTTTCACGCATTTATTATATGCACAAGCCACTTGTTCTTTCTAAACTTTAATTGAATTTAGAGCCTCAGCACGCTCCCAATCCAATGAATCGAGCTCAACCATCATTGAATCCAAATAATCTACAAACTCAAAATCATTCTGGTAGGCTACATGCATCAAGTTGGCCACCGTTTGACATGGTAAAACTGCATCATGGCCATAAGTTAGCTTATACGGACTGGTCGCAATACTTTTCTTAAAACCAATACGATGAGCCCAAAGGGTAGCTTGAAGCAAATCGACCAATTCCCGAGGATTTCGATCAACCATTTTTCGAATATTTTCTTTTATAATTTTATTCGAGGACTTGGCCTGAGCATAATATGGGGCCGAATTAATTATCTTAAATCTGTGCTCCTCAGCAAAAACTCGGACTTCAGATTCATTAAATGCTATTCCCTAGTCAACTGTGATCGACTGAGGCAATCTGAACCATAAAATAATATTTTCCTTAAGAAACTTAATTACTCCAGTTTGGGTTGCTGACTTCATGGGAATTGCCTCTATCCACTTGGTGAAATAATTAGTGGCCACCAGGACATAAAAATGCCCTTGTGTAGCTTTTGGGTGAATCTCTCCAATTGCATCCATAGCCCATCCTCGGAAAAGCCATGGCTTAATTACCGAATGCAAATCTGCGGTAGGTATCTGCAGAATGTTGCCATGCTTTTGACATGCCCTACATCCTTTGGCCATTGCTATGCAATCCTTCCTTACCGAAGGCCAAAACAAACCATGCCTTCGAATTACCTATGCCATTTTCTCTCCAACTTGGTGCAAACAACATAAGCCATAATAGGATTCGACCATGATTCGCATAGTTTTATCGGCCTTAAGGCATTGAAGTAACAATTCATCGCTCCCTTTCTGATATAGCTCCCCTCTAATGAGAACATAGTTCCTTATTACTTGCTTTAAGAAAGAATTTCTCCCAACAGAAGAGGGGTTGGTTAAGGCCTTGATCAAGTCTTTTCACCAATCCTCGGGATGTTGAAGGATAGACAACGCCAATACCTCGAGCACTTCCCCCCGGTTGTTGAGTAATTTCCTTATTTCAATCTAACCTCTTGAGTTAGCTTCGAATATGGCATGTGGCATCGGGCTGCTGTTGGAATTCAGGACCACTTAATGACATTCATAAGCATAGAACACAACGGAAATAACTAAAAATTTTCGTCTAGAATTCCACCAAGGATCCATGCATATCAACATATACAATTAGGGTCAGATGGTCTACCTTAGATCTAAAGCTCTTTTATGTTCGAACGGATGGAATGTTGGTGTAGCTTTTAGTATAAAGCTCGAACCACCCTTTGTCTCACGTTGTCTTTGCGCGAACGTGTCTAGAGGTATCTACACGAACGAACTTTCTTCTTTGGATTGGAGGAGTGTACTAGCACTTCTTTAAGAATCTCTAT
>CAODLS011764224.1:0-21219 GCA_948243855.1 Flueggea neowawraea | reverse complement strand
ATTATGATACATAAAACGTACCTGGAAATAAAGATAATGTAATATCATATGTGTTGATGGTGGTGAACTTTGCAGTGATTATGTTTTGGTTGAGGGAATCAACAAGGCCATTAAGCTTATTGTTGAAAATCTTAATTGCATTGCTCACTTTGTCTGAGCTAGCATGGTTAATCACCATATGAGGACTAAGCCCAAGTGGTGGAATTTTGAATATTGCAATCTTCTTTGCTCCATACTTAAAAACCAACCTCTAGTAAAAATCAATTAACACGAATTGATCAATTATTAATTACTATCATATTTGTCCTCAAACCAGCAAATACAACACAACTATATAGCAACTACAATAACGTTTAGCAATAAACTTATAATTCATTAGTAATAGAATTAACTCTAGCACTAAAAGATCAAGACTTTAAATCTTAGTGGGAGCAATTATATGACTTATCAAAACAAACTACAATAACCTTTTGAAACAAATAAGAGTTTTTGTATTAACTGATTTTTGATTAAATCACCTAGTGTTCAAATATTTTTGATGTCTACCTAATCTAGAATTGAATCGAAAGAATGTTTGCGGGTAGTATGATGCATTTGTTAGTCAAAAAACAGTAATTAATTTTAAGAAAGGACATTTATTTATAAAATGCAATAGGTACTAACCCATAATTGCACTGTTAAAGAGCCAAGAAGTTCTTGGGCAAAAGCTTCAGGAGAGAATCGACTTGATCTATAAAATTGTGGGAGAAAATAGTTGTAAATGTAATCGTTGTCGCCAAGTGAGACTGTGTATAAACACTTGCCTAAGTGTTCCATCACTGTTTGATTGTTCTTAAATGCCTTCTTAAATATTTCTATTACTGATTCGTGATTATTTAGTTGGGTATCCATCCCAAAACGCTCACCCTGTATACCAACCAAACAAATAAGTCATGACGTCATAATTTTTTTAAAAAAAGCCATTTTATCCCATATTTCAAATAAAAAATAATAAGTTTAGTAACATTTAAGTTGTCAATAAAAATAAAATAAAATGTTCGATTTTTATTGATAGTCAATGTTTCTACCTTCTCAAATTCATAGCCTTGTCATGCTAAAAATAGTTAAATTAGATTAAAAAATATTAATTTTACAAATTTTCTTAAACTATCCGTACATTAAAACCCACATGTTCCGGAAATAAATTAAAAGTTAAATAATCTTACGTGTTAAAGAAATTCATTGGTCGAAGTGTAAAACAAATAAAAACATTTTAGTTTAATATTTTATTACTATTCTTCTAAAATGTGAAATAATCTTACAGTTTGGAACATACGAAAAATAAAAATAAGGCTATCAATTCAAGACCAATAGAAATCAAAATATTCACATTATAATTAGTTACGCCCTAGAAGTAACCAAATGCATTATAGTAAGTGAATCTAAGTAGTATATAGTAATATATGTATGATGAAAAAGAAACTAGAAGTTTATGTTGTTAAATACCGCATGATTTCCAGTATCAAAAAAAATTCCACCTGAAGCAGATGCATAATTTACACCTTTCGTAATGTCGGGTCCTTTTAAAATGTCAACAAAAGGTGGAGTGATCCTCGAAAATCCAAGTACAATAGCTGCAAATACAAGAGCTTGAATTGGTTACACACTAGCCAACACGACAATGATTTTCAAATAACATTGATTGTATCAATTTTAACAAAAGTTTATCTTAATAATTTTTATAATTTTTTCTGAAAATTTTAGATTTTTTTTTAATTTTATAAGTTCATAAGAAATGCAAGGTGAAAATTCAACAAACATTAAAAAAATATCGCAAACAATATGAAAAAATTACTTTTTTAGAGACCATACTTATTTTTCTTAATAAATTTTTATACATTTAAATCTTTTTCAATGTTATACTATTAGATTTTATGCCTCAATAAAATATTAACAGTATAAAATAAAAATGTTGAAATTCGTTAGATTATAAAATCTAATATTGCAAATTTAGAAAAACATTTTTTAAAAAATAATTTCAAAAGGACACAAAAAATTCATGTAAACATTGGGCTAAAATTGTTAGAAATGTGATAATATTTAACGATTGGGTCAAAAATGATAGATAATATATAAAGTTGGTTCAAAATTGATAGAAATGTTAAGAGTTTGGGCGAAAATTGATAAGAATGCGATCATTTAAGGATGTATGCATTCCATTAAGTCCACATCAATATTTAACAGATTTTTTTCAGACTTTTTTTAGAGAAAGACCAACCCGCTCTAATGTCGATCTGGTTAGGTTTAACTACGCACAGTAGTAACACTGCGTACGAATTTGACAGAGTTCATAACTGAAATGATATTCATAGCTTGAAATTTCAAGTAATGTTTTAAAGTTTGCAATAGAAATAGTAAAACCCCAATAGTTTAGAAGCAAAAAGTTGTTTAATTCTTTTTATATGATGGTATAAACATTTATATAAATTCCACTTCCTATGACTTGAAATAAAATCAATTTTCTAATAAAAATAGCTTAATTCGCCAAAAATAAATGATTACAGAGTTTTAACAGGTCTATTTTTTTCTGAATATAATTAAAAAAAGACCATACCTATAAAATCATCGACGTTAAAAGCGTTGGTGAATCTTCCGTTGGGGTTGGTATAATCAATGCCATAGGGAAGAACTTTGCCTTGATTGTGGTTTCAAGCTTGTCATTATTGCCATTGTCAAAATAATCGCCTCCAAAAACGAAGTAGCAAGGCACTAATTCTTCTCCATTTACCGAACTTGAAAAATTCAAAACCAATTTTAAGAGAACAAAAATTGCAAACTTCAGCCCCAAAGACATTTTTTGATGTTAAAAAACCCAAAATATGATGTTGAGAATGGTTTATGTATTTATATTAAGGGGATGATATTTTAAGGAAAACGTTGGGGGTGAGCCAATAGTGTAGGCTAAAAATTTGGATTGCCTATCTTTTAGTAAGCATTTTATTACACCCAATTAGAAAGTGGGAAAAGAAAGGAAAATTGTCATACATTTTTCTGTCACTCATAATCAAGATCTGAGAGGCACTTGCAAACTATTTTTATTGCTTTGTCACAGGAAGTATTATCTAATAATTACTATATTAACGAATGACAATTTATGGTTTATTTCTATTGGATATAATCCTTTAACTTCGTATCAATGGTTAATGTAAAATTAGAAATTATGGATTGCGATACTCAGAATTTCCAAATTGACCATTGTCATGCAGCTATTATAATATCGCAGGTTGATTTGCAGCAGGCACAAAGGACGCTAGAAAGGAAAAGAATTGTATTGGAGAACCATGCCAGGTCTTTAATTCCAAATCCATTATACTTGTTTTTCCACAAAAATCTGAACAAGTTTTGCCTGTTTTGGAGATTCAGTACGGGACAAGAAAGTGAAAAGGGATTATAACTAATTGGTACTAGAATGAATTTCAGCGACAAAAAGATCAAATGGTAACAATTAAATGACTTATCAAACAATACAAGTGAAGAAAAAGGAAAAATTTAATACTTTGTCTTATTTTTTGGTACAGAATTGAGTCCTCTTTGCATTAACGGACCAATGTTTAGTGTTCTAAAGTTTAAACGTTATAATGGTTCTTTTTTTCACTACTAGTACATAACGTGTTGACGTGGCATCGTTAGTTGACAAAATTCAGATGCCACATCATCATTCTACTAAAAAATTGACACCTAAGCATTTTAAGTAGATTACTCCACTTAAAAAACAAAAAATCTAACACCTTCAATTCAAAAAACAACAAAAAAAACCAAAAATCTAATTATCCCTTCAATTTAAAAAACCAACTCCACTCTATAATTAGGGGTGACAATTTTTGACAAGACACAACACTACATGATCTTAGGAGGGTTTAAATATGGGCATAAATGTATTTGGACCATAAATGGTTCGAGTTATGCTAAAAAAGTCATAAACAATTGGCACGCTTTAGACATTTGTGACATAAATTGACCTATTTAACTTAATTGTGTAAACGTCAACATAGACATGTTTAAGACCCATGTAAAACCATTTAATAGATTATTTGTATAATAACTTGATTATTTTCTTAAATTAATTGTGTTATCATTGATTAGGTTAATTGAATCGTGTCTTAAATGAATTGAACGTATTTTATCGTGTCAATCATTACAAACAAGTTAAACATATCATATTGTGTCAACTTAATCTTTTAAATAAATATGTTAAAATCATGTCATGTCATGTCATTCTGACAAATTTATTGATCATGTCGTATCTAATCATGTTATTTTGACATATTGACAAGATAAAAATACAACATGTTGTTACAAATTGCCACCTCTATTTATATTCAAACCAAAATCAGATTTGCCACCTCTTCCTCTCCACCAATATAACTTTGCAACCAAACCACAAAAAAATTGTAGATCGACACTCATGGCATGCTAACTTAACTAACGGAGTTAACTATAAGGGACAAAATCGGTTAATTTTTAAATTTCAAGGATCCAATTGAAGAATATAGTGAATTTCAAGGACTAATGGATAATTTATCCTTTTTATAATGAAGGGTCAAAGGCATGGTTTGTAAAAGACCTGTTAAGTCAGACAAAATGTAGTTTACACCTTGGATGCAAATGGTATTTGGTCTTTCGAACGGTGTGTGAGCTCTTCCTATGCTCGAGGCCTTATTTGTTTTATCATCATGTAGAATGTTGTGGTTGTGTTTCGATTGTGAAACGCACTGCAACGTTCTATAAAATGGTAAATCAAACGGGGCCATAAATCTTTCAGGGCCTCTAAAACAGTTATATATTATAGAGGCACACGTATGAAAGTTTGTGGCAGTTAACAAGACCAAAGTACAATTACAGTGTTTAGGTGTAATGTAGAATGCTGAATAGTTAATATGTTTGAAGGCTCAGTCGAAGGGGTGGGTGTCAAATTTCGTCGTTATTTAAAGATATTTTTTGACGCAAAATTTTTCAAAAAAAGATTGCTATTTTCTTATAGTGCGTGGAAGGGTAGATTAAGTTGACACTAATTGAAGCTTGGTTTGTGTCACGAAGTAAATGATGCAAAGACAATGGGATGTCTGAATCATCATGCAATAATGTAGATAAAGCAATGCATAAAATATATAATTTATATTACAAATGTTCAAAAATATTCTAGATATTACCAGTTGTTTAATTTAATGGCAAATGAATGGAGGACTCACATAAAAAATCTCAAATTTGAGTCCTTTCACCATCATTTTGGTAGAATTATCACTTTTACTGTGAGAAATATGTAGAGAGTTTTTCCACTTGTACAGTCTATCAGCCTGTTGAGTCCGATAGAAAAAAAATGTTTTAGATGGTTTTTTTAGCAGAGGATACACAACACAAGCATGTTGGTTAAGCTTAGAGTTGAGTTACAACGTGATGGCTGTCCAATGGGTAAACGTCCAAAGATTCCAAAGAACCACAAGTCTCTAGTTGATTATGTTTATTCGCAACAAGTGAATGATCTTTATTTGGCTTTGACATGTGCTGGCAAGTCCAACTCGTTCAAATCCAAAAAAAGAAAAGAAAATTATAGTAACAAAGCTAGCCATGTAACTATAATTTTAAGCTAATCAATTGAGTAATGTCCAAAGGGTAAGCATCTGATTTGGATTGATTATTTATTGCCCTTTGAGCTATCTTGAAGTAGGCAGTCTCACATTGATGAATCCCATCCCACCACACATTTGCGCTTCTATTAGTGCATGGTGTAGCCATTGGAATGCACAACCCTGTCTCCCTAAATGTTGGACAGCATGGAGCATTTGTCACCTCAAATGCTGAAAAAAAAGTTGCATTAGTCCAATTTTCGAATTTTTCCTATGTAATAAACTGTTCTGTTGGACGATACTTAATTAACAGAGTGACCACTTCGTTGATTAAAACATTAGTGACACTAATAATTTTATCGATTTATTTCCGATAACTCGAAATTTACGTAGTTGAGTCTTTTAATTAATTTGATATATGTATGTACTGGAAATGTTGACAATGAAATATCATATGTGTTGATGGAGGTGAATTTTGCAGTCACTATGTCCTTGTTGAGGGAATCAATAACACCATTGAGCTTGTTGTTGAAAATCTGAATTGCATCATTAACATTGTCAGCACAAGGAGAACCATGCTTGGCATGGGTTGCCACCATATGAGGACTACACCCAAGTGGTGGAATTTTGAACACTGCAATCTTCTTTGCTCCATAGACACGAGCCAAAGTCTAGTAACAAGTAATTAACACAAATCAATTATTAATCATCATGTTGTTGTTTTTTTATAAAAAATGTAGTTAAAAAAAGAAAGTAATAATGATATAATATGAAGTAATTGGAAACTAACCCTTAATTGTATATTTAAAGATTGAATAAGTTCTACGGCAAATTGTTGTGGATTGAGCTTTTTGCTTGTATCATACAATAATGGCAAAAAATAGTTGCTGATATAATCGTTGTCACCCATTGCGACTGTGTACAAACACTTGCTTAAATGTTCCTCAACAGCTGTTTGGTTGTCGTCAAAATGATCACCAATTTTTGAGTTAATCATATCTTCGTGATTTGACAATTGGTCATCCATGCAAACTCGTTGACCCTGTAACAACAAAACAGAATTCGATTGAGAAGTTTTTTCTTAATCAAGATTCTGAATTCGATTTCGAGAATCAAAGAAGAAGAAGAAGAAGAAGAAGAAGAAGAAGAATTAGTTACCACATGTCGTCCGGTTTCAGGACGAATTCCAGATGAACCAGATGCATAATTTACACCATCAAGAACATTGGGTGATTGAATATAGGGAATTTCTCCGTAAGCTAGGATTTCCCTTGGGATTTGAAGAAGAGCACCTCCAAAAAGAGAAATCAAATTGGTATTGTGTGCCTTACATATTTTATTTCAAAAGAATGTATCATCTTTTTATTTTTTTCACTAAGTAATTTACTAAATATGTAGTCTATCATTTTCAATCTACAAAGGCTACCATTAAGTAATTTATTTGTTTATCTAATATCGAGTAATTAAGCGTTCATATAAACCCCACTTTTTGACAAAAAATTTAACAAAAAATCTTGTTTCACAGCTGGGTAACGTTCTATATATTAGAAAAAAGAACAAACCTATAAGGTCAGCAATATTCAAAGCATTGGTGAATCTTCCAGTGGCTTTGATATCCCCAGGAAAATCAATGCCATAAGGGAGATAATTTGCCTTGGCTAGAGATACAAGACGATTATTGTTGCCTGCGTCAAAATAAGAAGCTCCAAAAGCAAAGTAGCAAGGTACCATTTGGTCTCCATTAGCCAAACCAGAGAAGCTCAAAACCAGATTGAAGAGAACAAAAATTGTGAAATTCAACCTCAAAGACATTATTACTATTTAAAAAAACGAAAATATGAAGTTGAGAATGACATATGTATACTTATATGCATACAATGAATTTGGGGATCGAATGCTTTTAAAGGAAATATTAATTGGCTAAAATTTTGGATTGCCTTTCTTTCTATTGGTGACCGTTTTATTAGTACCCAAATTAGGGGAAAAAATAAAAAGGGATGATGATATTTGACGTCTCTCACTCACAATTCACAAATCAAGCCATTTGAGAGCTACTTTAATTGCTCTAAGTGCGTGAAAATATATATCTAATAATAACTAATAACTCAATAAATTATACACGCCAATAAAAAAATATTACACCGTGATAAAAAAAGGCTGTAAAAACTCCTCCAATTTTTAACTGTAGAAAATCGTAATCCCAACTCAGTACAATATAAAAACAAATATATATTGATGGATTTAATAAACGAACGACGATTGATATATTAGCTGCCTTAGTCCTTTATTGGTTGTATCAAAATTTCATATTTTTGAATAACATTTGATAGAGAAATGTTTTGATGAGATTCTATTCATGCATTTTGTGCTCAAAACTTGACGTGTGAGGCTTTGGTGCCTCAAACTTGAACGTCTTTGAGTTTAGTTGTTGCCCATTATAAATTTGTCATTTTGATTTGGTTGGAAGAAATTTTAAAGAAAAAAGATTTAGTTTACAATAATGTTTAAATTGAACTGATGTATTCTAAAATTTTCAAGACAATGACCATGTACTTTGCTCGTATATTTAGGGGTGTAAAAAGGCTGAGTTGCTTGCAAGCGCCGCACTGGTTTGGTAATAACTCATTCGTATTTATGCTTATGTTTGACTAAGCACCACAATAATTCGATAATAACTCATTCGTATTTATGCTCAACTAATAAATAAGTTGAGTTTAGAATTTAATTTTATAACTTGATTTATAAAAACAGGTGAATTTGAATTATTAAAAAATTCGCTACTTCAACTAGATGGGATAAATGGCCTGAATTTGTGGGAACTAGATGGGATAAATGGCCTGAATTTTTTGCTGCATAATTGTGGAGACCGAAACCAATAGGTTGTTCATGCAATTAGATGGCATGTTCATACTTTGATTTGTGTTGACAGCATAATTTGATAGAAAAAGAAAGAGTAAATTAAATAAGAAACAAAATTAAATCCGAATCAGACTCACATAAAGAAATAAATCTACAGAAGGGAAAAAAAAAGTGTTAAGGAAGCTTGACCTTCAAGAAAACAATCTGTAGAAGGAAAAGTCTAAGGCTAACCACCACCATCAAGGAAACAAATCTTGAGCAAAGGAAAGTCAAGGGGGTGGCCACCTGTAGAAAGAAACGATTCTGCAGAAAGGAAAATCCAATGGGGCCGAAGGAGTTGTCACCAGGAAAATTTGCGGCAAATCAAGGATTAATTCCATGATTTTAGGGACGCCAAAAATATAAATTAACAGTATTGAAAAACAGTATAAAAACAGTAAGATGAACTTATGCATCCCTTCTCTTCGTCAACACAACATTACCCCTTACAAGTTAACAAACTCACTTAAGCCTTTTTTTTATTATATTTTTTTCCATTAGTTTTCTTTTATTTTGTCTACTTTTTTTAATCTATTATACTCAATCTTCATTTTCAAAAAAAAAAAATTCTGCATTAATGTATTTTTGCAAATTATTTAAATGAACAAATATTTACTAATGCAAATTTAGTCTATTTACTTATTGCAATCATTTGATTAAAGAGTTAACTAAAAAATGACACAAATCTCTTTTTAACTGTAGAAAATTTAAAATTTTATAGCCCACCACGTATTAATTTAAAAGATTACACTGTCTTCCTATAAAAATAAAAATACAAAATACAAAATAATTTGATTATTATGGATTATAAATATTGTTAACAACTTAAATGATACTACAATAAATATTCAGGTTACTTAACTTCAATTTTAATTATTTAATTTTAAAAAACAATTACTTAATTATAATTTTAAAAAATAATTTTAAATATTATTATTTAATTTAATAATTAATTATTTAATTTTAATTAATTATTTAATTTTAATTAATTATTTAATTTTAATTAATTATTTAATTTTAATTAATTATTTAATTATAATTATTTAATTTTATAATAAATTAAATAATTATTATTATTATTTAATTATTGTTAAAATTAATTAATTTAAATTTTAATTATCTAATTTATTAAAAGTACCACCGAACTTTTATTGATATGAGAGTTCAGTTTGTTCGAAGATCTGCATATTCGACAATACCCTTCTCTCCATCTTATCTTTTCCAGCAAAATTGACCAATTTCACATCCTCCTCCTCCTCCATGTCCGCCACGCTCTCTTCACTCACATGCACCTTCAAACCCAACAATGAAAAACCAAAATCAGCTCTAACCCACAAAAACCCATCAACAATCAAACCAATCCCGGCCAGAGACAGAGTCCTAGACTTCGGAAAACACAAGGGAAAAATGCTAGGAAGTCTTCCATCAACATACCTGAAATGGGTTTCCAAAAACCTCCGAGCCGGCGACTGCGAGCCATGGGCAAGGCTCGCTGACCAGGTTCTCCAGGACCCGGTTTACCAGGACCGAGTAGAGTGGGAATTTGCAGAGAATGTACTGAATGGAACCAAAAAGGTCCCTTCATTGAGTGGTAATGACGGAAACGGTGCCGTTTCGGAGTTGTTGGAGATAAGTGAGAGGTTTGGTTGGGACAATGAAGACAAAGTGGGTTGGAGTGAAGTTAACTTTGAGTTACTTGGTACTAGCAAAGGTGGTAGAATTCCAAGAAAGCCCTCGCCGTCGTCATCTTCTCGTAATGGTGGCGGAGAGGGGTTGAATGTGGAGGAAAGGAAGGTTGTGGAAGAGGTTGGCGGTGGTGATGGCGGCGGAGATAAGAGGAGAGAGAGGAGGGAGAGAGTGAGGCAGAGAAGGGTGGGTGAGGTCAGGAAGGACAAATTGGAGATTTTGAAGAATGTGAAGGGTAGTTTAGGTGAAGAAGTTGATGGTCGTGATCGGACGGTGGAGATTAGTAGCCCGTTTCCTGGACGTGAGTCGCTCTTGAAGAAGGTCCTCAACGTTAAAAAAAATAGACGATTTTCTTAATTTGTACTTTTTATTTTTTTGTCCTTTTTATTTTTTTTTACGATTTATTGGATATCTTGGGCGGAATGGACAACTTTAAGTCATGACTGTATTAAACTAATCTATTTTCGAGAGTTGATTTGTATCTCAAAAAATGAGATTCTTATCACTTATACTACTATATATTTATTGTTCGAACTCGAAATTTTTAGTATTTTATTTTCTTGGACGTGGTATTCTTTTTAATTTCTTTAACACTAGACTTTTTTGGGCACTTATTTTTTTTGGCCATAAATAAAACAAAATACTCCCATTGAATAGCCTTTTTTTTCCCTTTATAATGTTTCCTTTTTTATTAATTTTTTGTCAATATTGATGTAACCATTTAGCTCACTTGTTATAGTTGAAAAATATAAAATATCAAATCATTTTTAAAGTATTCAATAATTTAAATAATGACAAAACGGTTATAAAAATATATATTTTGCATATTATTTAAACTATTTTTTTTAATCTAACCAAGTTATATAATTCACAAACAGATAGTTGCCAAAAAATCACAAACAAATATTTATATACATTGTTATTACTATTCATACAACGAGTGTAATATTTTGAAAAGAAAATCAATTTATTGCGAGAAAAAAAATGTTAGGCGAACAAAATAAAGATATATGTTAAAAAATAAAATAGTGAAAGCTACACAATTCCAGCTTATGTTTTTGTTTTTGGAGGCGAACAAGAGCCTCACAACAAGTCGCAGAATAACACATCATCATTGTTCATTACTGCTGCTATATTCTCTTCGTTCTTCTCAGCTTCCACCACAAAACTAAACAGTAAGCGTTCTCTCTTTGTTCTTCATCTTCTTGACTTGTTTAGAGGTATTGAAGAATCCAATTTTGTTTCTTTCTTGTTTTCACTTGCTGGTTTTGTTAATTATGATTTTGTCTTTCATTTTATGTAAAATTTACAAATTTGTATAAAGTTTTCATTCTGTTTCTTTGCTTTCTTTTTGATAGATTGTTTCTTTGTTTTCTTGATATATGGCTTTCTTGGTTGTATAAAGTCTGCTTCTGTTTAGTTAGATGGATGATTGTTTAGTCCAAAGTTGGCAAATTTGGGATTGGTTTCACTAAAGTAAAAGCTACATGGGTTGCAATCTTTTATTTGATTCTGAATTGTTAATTTATTAATTTCTGAAATTGGGTTCTTTCTACATGTCTGTATTTGCTATCTTGTTTAGTTAGAGATTATTCATTATTGATTTTCCAATGTGGGTAAATTGGATTTTGAAAAGTACTTGGTGAGTACTGTTTTCTGAATTTTTATCCCAAATGTGTAAAGGCTATAGGGTTATCTCAGTGGTTCGGGTTGTTTATCATGCTGGAATTTGCACTGAAGCATTAGATTCTGAGAAAATTAAACACTTGGAAATTGTTTAAGCTGTTGGCAATTGCTTTCACCGAAGAGGGCCTTAAAAACTTTGATAAGAACAAAAATCCGTATTGTCAATTTCTGAGTCCTGTATTTACCGTCTGGTTAATAGGGATGCTCTTGTATATGTATCCTGTAGTTTTTTTGCTCATTACAAGAGAATTTGAACAATGGACACGCTTATCCACTTAAGCTAGTCCAAGCGGTTTTTGTATCATGTAATTAATCCTACTATGTGTCCATACTTTTCTTATATGAAGCTTGTGTAAGGATAGAGCTATACTGTAGATGTTCTCATTTTGTTTGTTAAATTTGATTTACAGACTTCTAATGACAGATAATACTGGCAACAATGGAACTTTAGTGTTGGTTGATAAAACATTTGGAAAGCTTCCTGATCATCTTCTGATAGAAATCTTCATTAGGGTTCCTATAACACAGTGGGCTGAAATAGATTGTGTTAAAAAGGAGTGGGCTAATCTGTTTCGTGAAGAATGCTTGTGGCAAGCTGCTATTATCAGAGCTTTTCCTTTTGCTGGCCAAGCTAAAAGATGTCCAGGGCCTATTCCTCGAGGATTGAGCAGAAGGTTGGTTTAGACCTCTCTATAGCCTTGCTTTCTGTCTTTCTCTTCTTTATTTCTACAGCGTTGAGGAAAAATGTTAGGATACAGTGATCTCGTTCATGACCTATTAACATTTGAACTTAATTTTTCAGGAGATATGCTGCTTTGTATGTTAGTAAACACATATTTTCTCTGGATAGTGAGGTAAATGAGATTGTTGGCCATACATATTTGTTTCTGAAAGAGCAACTTGAGCTTTCGACAATGCCACCTCCTTCTGGCATACTTCATGGAACCATTATAGGTGATCGACATTTCATTTCTTGATTAATTTGATTGCAACCATCACAATTTTCTTGAAAGTAATTTTTAGCTCAATATTTGGTTGGCCTTCATGAATTTGATCCTCTACTAATTTTTGCAAACTTGGAAGGTGATTTTACTTACCAGTCATATGCTTCAGCTTATATTAGTAATTAGAGGTTTAACTGTTCTTTAGTAATCATCAAGTTGTGACAATTTTTTGAACAAAAAAACAGCTGTATTAATAAGTGCATAATATTTGGATTTTGAACTAATTGAGTTGCTCAAGTTGAAGTTAATGCTATCTGTTCTTGTGTGATCATTTGAACTTAGCAATAGCTAGTTTGTACAGTGAATTGCTGATAGGCATAGCCACATCTGACTGTGTGAGAACTTATCTCTTAACAGATCAGTTTAGTGCTTGTGGGAAATCAAGAGATGCTGCCCATGAGCTTGCTTCACAGATCTGGCTTGCTGTTCTGGACAATTTAGAGGAAAATGAGCACACATTTCTTTTACTGAAATGTCTTGCTCAAGAGGCTGATGTAAGTTGCAAATGCAAAAAATTGCCACTATGTTGTTTTGTTTTGCCCGCCAAAACCACAATAAGTGTTTATAAAAATTCAAATAACTAAATGAAGAACTGTTTGAATGGTGATCATAGATTTTGTTGATTCCGAATCAAAGATTTGTCTTTATCACTGTCATCTTATTGTCTTTCTTGTGCTGCATCATCTTTTCTTTTTGATTTTTAACTTTGTTGCATCATTGTTCTGTTTGTTATTTTCTTTGTTAGAAGCAATATGACATTCAATGAAGTTATGGTGGTGTTTGTTTCAACTAGATTTAGTAGAAGTAAATTGTAGATTGGTAAATTGCATAGTAAAAAAATATAGGAATCGACACTTTTTTAAGAGCTGAAATATGCTATGAATAGATTTAAAAAAAAAACAGCTATGAATAGTATTATGCTGATTGATTCCTCTGATTGGCAAACTAATTTGCAAACAACTCTCTTATCAGTTCTCGTCATAATTTCATATCCCTTCGCCAAACACTGTTGTTGCAGGTCTTTCTTCCATACCCGTGCACAAAGTCTATTAAAGTGCAATGGAGGGTGTTTGAAAAGCTTTTCACCGATTTCCGGGACTGTTTCGGCCATGATTACTATGATGTGCTAGCTTGTGCAAAGAACAGGTTCCAGCCAATACCATCTTCTTGGTTGGGTTATTAGATCACTTCTCAATTGTGTTTTCAGGACCACACTTGTTTATATGTACATGTATAGGAATGTAGTTGATGCATAAGTCACAGTGCTTGCACCATCCAGCGCGACAAAAATCTGCAACTCATATATGAAACTGTATATTCCATTGCCAACATTTTTTTTTCTCTGTACACAATTGATACTTGAATATATATTCCTTTCTATGTTGATCTAAATACTGATCTGCTGCAGCTTGTTTGGCAGATTGCAAATTGACGTGTGATTTTTTTTTCTTCCTTAAACACGAGGTCTCTAGCTCTCTTGTCTCTTTTATGGTCAACTACAAGATGTCTAGCTCTCTCGTCTGTTTTACTGTTAATCACCAGGCGTTTAGCTCTCTCGACGGTTAATCACTAGCTGTCTAACTTTATCGTCTGTTTTATGATAATCATGAGGTGTTCAACTCTCATGTTTGTTTTACGGTTAACAAGAAGTTGTGTAGCTCTCGTCTCTTTTATGGTCCATGTCTAGTCGACTGATGGTGTTTTTTGCGGAATTTTTTAAGAGAGTAGTGTGTTAAACAGTTATCACTGAATTTGTTAATCTTGTTGAGCAGGAAAAAAAAAAAGAAAGAAAAAGAAGCATGAATCAGACGAGGTTGTATTTCTCAAACTTTTTTTTAAAATATAATATTTTAACTCATTATTCATCTCAAATTTTAAATTTAAATTTATTTTATTATAATTTAATTCATTTTTTTAATATTTTTTTAATAAAATAATTAATAAATTTAATAAATTTATAATTATTTTTAAAAATTTTAAAATTATTATTTACTCTTTAATATTATTTATTTTTTATAAATAAAATATTTATTTATTAATATTTTTAATATATAATTTTTTTAAAAAATAATATATAAATAAAAATTAAATAATATATTTTGACCGATTAAAATAGTATCTTTAGACCTGCTTTTGGTGTTGTTTATGAGATCAGTCAAACATGCTACTAACAATAAATTATCAAAAGCACCTTTTTATAATCAATAGGTGAGTATTATATGAAAAAACAAATTGTCAAAAAACACTTTTGATCGCCTTTATAATACAACCTAAAAAAGTTAAATCTTTTCGACTTACTCTTCTTAAAAAATTCATCAATAAAAGTAGTAGCAGAATAGTGTTTAATTAATGGTAAAAAATTATATTTTTTACAATTATGTTCTATTTCATTTTGTTTACGTTGTCACTTCATTTTTTATACGCAAGATTGATATAAAAAAATTATTAAAAAATTGAAAAATAACCAAAAAATTCATCTAATTTATACTATCAAAAAGAACAAAAAAAATTAACACATAAAAAACAAAAGAAATAGAGTTCATCCACAAAAAAAAAATTGACACTATAAAAAAATTAACAGAAAACAAAAAAAATAAAAAAGAGAAATAAACATTAGTCTGTAGTTTCAAAAAAAAAACTCCACAAATAAACCAACTATACACATGTACTAAAGTGTAAATCTATAATTTGGATTTTATGTAATTTTGACTTTTAAGAGAAATACGTGTGAAAACAAAAAAAATTGGTATTTTTTGTAATTTTGATTTTAAAAGGTATTTTTATGTAATTAGTCCAACTTAGAATTAAATACATACTAAACAACTACAAGGTTTTGATTAGATTTTGAATAGGTTAAAAGTAAATCATAAAAAGACTAATGACAAAGATAATCTACTTTAGCTTAAATGCTTTTTTTTTTTCTGAAGAAGGGTATAATTTGTAAGTAGATTATATAAAATACGAAAAAGTAAAAATAAAGATGCATGATACGATCTTTGTGGGGGGAAAAAACTAAAATGTAAATTTGTGCTATTGTAACACTGAGATATTCAACACTGCTTTGAAGATTCCATTTTCTTAATTTTGAGAATTAATTTGCATTTTTTTAAAATGAACAACTTAAATTTGACAAAGAAAATCTTATTTATTGACAAAAAAAGTCTTTGTTTTTTTAATTTTTGTTACATTTTTGAATAAATCGAACTCAAAGTGCATTCAATGTACATTGATCTTCTATACCTTCAGTCCAAAACATTGGATTCGCTTCTAACCATTTAACTAACAAATAGTTTATTATAATAATTGCACATCATGCGAGTAAAAAAAGGCTAAAAAAGTTGTCCTATTGTAACACTGATATTCAATACTATTTAATCTATAATTTATTTTTAATATTTACTATTCAATTTATTAAAATTAAACATTTTTTAAATTTATTAATATATAAATAATTTTGCTATTTATTACTACAGTCTTGTTTAGTATAGAGAAAATAAGAAACAAGAAATTAATTATTGAAAAAATCATTTACTTTGGTATGTTTGTTAATCATTTTCATGGTTACTTCTTTAAATACAAGTGAAGTTAATTCATCTATATATAGAAAGTAAAAATTCAAGGCCCCAATAATTTTATTTACCTAGAGGTAAAAGACTATTTAATCCTTACTCTAGTTTTTAAAAAAAAATCAGAGTATTATAGTATTTAACTAATAAAAATCATATATCACATTTCTCGGAAAATAAATTTTTATACCAAATGCACAAAATTAATATCTCCCAAAAATAAATTTTTTCAGTAATTAACTTTCTAAAAAATTTTCAAATTATACCAAACGAGACATGCATGAATCTACAAAAATAAACTCCACCAATAGGAGAAAAAAAGAGTAACACCTTTTAAGGAAATAATAGTAAAAAGATGAATTATTTTTATCTACTTTGTTATTATGTAATTTACTAATTTATTAGGTCTTTTCATTTACCTTTTGTCGATTTAATCTAATTGAAACGGAAATAATAAGTATCATTTTTGTATTAGATAAACATAACAGAGTTAATTTTAGAAATGAGTTGATATCTTTCATTGAAAACCTAATAATTTATCATAAAATAAGATTTTTCATTGCATCCTCTGCGGAAAATAGATGGAGAACAAACTAAAACTTACCAAAGGAAGAATTTTAAATTTTGGGGAAAAAAAAGCCAAAACAAACAAATAAAAAAAAGTACTGGAAAAAGAAGAAGGACAAAATAGTAAATAAAGAGAAACGCAGAAACCCAAAAAAAAAAAAGAGAGGGAGAAGAGAAGAGTGGTTCTTTATTAGTTCAGAGTTCTGACAATATTCTCTGAGTCGTGTCTTCTTCTCAAATATGGAGTTTTGTTTTGTGTGTCCCAAATCAAATGTTGTTGTTTACCTTTATGTCTTCTTCTCTCTCTCTACTTAATTACTTTCACTTCTTCTTTTCAAAATAACCAAGGCTCAAGTTTCTTTTTAACCCCAATTTATAGTCCACTCAATAATAGTTTATAAGATATTCTTATAATTTTACTTTTTTAATCAATCAATTTTTATTTTTTTTAAATCTACATATACAATTTTATTTATTATTAATCTCACATAAAAAGATCAATTTTTATAGTAAATATAAAAAATTTGGGTGTCTGTAAAGTTTAAACTAAGATCTTTTGGTCTTAAGTATGAATGTTTATCAACTGAGTTATTCAATTTCGATAATCAATTTTGTCTCACATAAAAAAAGATTAATTCTTATAGTAAATATAAAAAATTTGGTTTTTTTAAGTTTAAACTAAGACTTTTTGATCTTAAGTATAAATGTTTATCGACTAAGTTACTCAATCTCGATAATCAATTTTTATTCTTGATAAGTGATTTTGAAGTCATTAAGTGTTTAAATGATTATATATTAACATGTAGTAATTGGTAGGTTTGTTTGATAAAGTAAATAGTAATTAGTTTTACCAATTTTTTGATTTATCTGTTTTTTTAACTATTTAATATCTTAGAGCATGTACAATGGGGTTGTCTAGATGGGCTCTTTCCCAAAATTTATTGAATCACTTATTAAAAACACATTCTAACGGGCTCTTTCATAGTTTGCTCCTTCCTCAAATTTGCCAAAATATAAACAGTTTTTCTCCGACTATTAAGAGCAAAAAAGTGACTCCTTGTTAATATTATACAGTTTTTGTCTCTTTTTTTTCCATCCAATCAAGTATAAAAATTTTTATTGTCTGTTATTTTTATTGTGATTTTATTTAATAAAATATTTAAATAGAGAGTGAAATAAAAAATATGGTTAAAATATGTACAAATTTTAAGAAAGTTAAAATTAAGAGTATAATAAAATATAATATAATAAAGAGTGTATTAAAGAATTCGTTGGACATGCTCTTATATGTTACTTCTACAATGTGCTCCTCCCTCAAAGGAGTCTCAATAAAAAAAATCGTGTTTTTTTTTATTTTGAACGACTTAAATTAAAACTAATGGTGAATTATTATTTTTTTTTGGAAAATGTTGATTTTTTAGATGGTTTTTTAATTTATACATGACATTTGTAAGTTCTAAATATTTTAATCATTTAACTTTTTATAATTTATTTTGATAAGTTATTTTTGTTTAATTCGATTTTTTAGTGTTAAAATTAGCTTTTTTACTGTGAATTTCAAACTCATTTCTTTTAACTACTATATTTATAATTTATTTAATTAACTTAAAATGGATTCAATTTAAAAATTTAAAAAAAATCAAAAAAAATTTAAAACTTTAAATATAAAAAGTTGAGACACTAAAAACAAGCAATTTGTTTTTGTTTTTAAGTTTTCATGTTTCCAACATTTTTTTGGTCTAATTCATGCTTCCAACACTTCACTGTTGATAGTGTTGTACTTATTTCTTTTTTAGTTCCCCTCTCTCTCTCTCTTCTCCTGTCCCACAAACACAACACACTCTCTTCTTCTTCTGGTTATTTGTTAATGAATCCATTATCTTTTTTTATCCATTCTAAGCTTCCTAGGGTTTGTCATTGCTCTCTATAAATATAATGGCCTGATCCTCTCAGGTTCTGCTTTTTCTTCTTTTTGACTGGCATAAAGTGGTGTGATCTTAGCTGTGTATTTTGATTAAAAATAGTTTTTTTTAAAGAAAAAAGAGGTTTCAAGTGTTTTTTCAGTATTGTACTATTGTTTGTAATTTTTAAGTTGTTTTTTTAGTTTGTTTTGATCTTTTGTTTATTTTTTAGTGATAACACTGTCGTTATTAAACAGTGAAATGAAAGAATTTTTTTAACAGTAAAATGAAAGAGATATTTCGTGCTTTACAAATATTATGCCTTTATTGTAAATCTTTTGGGTTTTTAGTTGTGTTAATAATGCTTGGAGATTCATAAACTTATCAACTTTTTGAAGATGATTGCTGCTATCTCTGTCTGGTAATGCAGGTTTAAGTTTTTTTTTTTAAACTGGCAGGTTGATGTTCAAACAAATGTCATTTGAGGCTTCAAATGTTTTAATGCTTCAGAGTTTAGATTGTCATTAGGTGATTTTAGTTGTGCTTTCTTAGGAAAGAAGAGCACTTTCCTTGTTTGGAGCCTGTTAACGTTTCTGGGTTGTTAGAACTGATTTATATTTATAAAGGTGTTTATATTTATAAAGGTAGATTCTTTAGCGGGGACAGTAAATTTAGAACTGATTTGGGTTGGTTTCAGATTACTAGCTTCAAAGTGCCATTAGTTTAGATTTTGATCAGTTAGGTTAGATCTTCTAGGAGTCTTGCAATTTTTGTCCTGCTATTGGCACTTTCACTAAAAGTTGGACTCTTTTAACATTTGTAAAGGTAAAAGGTTCCATTCTGGAATTTGGAAATGGTGTTTGTAGGCTTTGGACTTGAAGTTTGATTCTGAAGAAAGGTTAGTTCTGAGTTTATTTGTGAAAGAAAGGTTGGATTGAGGATGGATTTCTTCAAAGGTATGCAATTTAGGAAAGCTCAAAAACAAGGCCCGGATAAGGATTTAGAGGATAAGCCTGTGCCGCAGCCAGAGGAACCAAAGAGTGAGAATGGTAATCTGAATCACAAATCAGATGATGTTGATCCTGCAGTGGAAGCCGAGGATGATGATGATGATTTTATAACAAATGAGGTGAAGAGGAGGTTGAAAGAACTGAGAAGAAACAGTTTCATGGTGTTGATTCCTGAAGAAGAAGAGTCTTGTGCGGATGAGGATGAAGGAGATGAGGGTGAAGCTGAGACGAGTTCCACTGAATGGAGGGATATTGAAGCAGAAGGGAGGCGATGGTGGGGCGGGTTTGATGCAGTTCATGAAAAATACTGTGAAAGAATGCTGTTCTTTGATCGAATGAGCGTGCAGCAGCTCAATGAAGTTGGTAATTTTGTCGTGTTCCAATGCTATTTGCTTTCTTTGATTTTACTCTATCAACTGTATAATGTGCTTGATCGCTTAGTCTGCAATTGTTTTCTTGAATGCGCCTATACTCCAAGGTGCATGTTTCTTCCAACACTGTTTTCAAATTCACACTTGCATTGATTTTAAAAAAGGTAGCAGGTTGTTTGGTTTTATGTCAGGATCCAGTTTGCTGCATTGTATTATGAAAAATGTTTTAGAGGCTTCTCCTTTGCAGATTTTTCCTTGGCTCGCTTTAATTGGAAATGTCATTTTCTGCTTTGTTCCCAAATCTTTCAAAAGGGTATGCAATTGGATAATTATGACGTACTAAATGATTGGTATAGACTGACACGGTTTGTTCAAAAAAACTATTTGATTTACCTATGGAATTTAAGATACCCTGATAGCTTATCAAAATTGAATTCTGATGTCAATCATATCATTTGTAATACATCAAAACCTGTTGGTACTTTAGAAAACTTATGCTGGCATGCTGAGGTTGTAGTTGCACTAGCGGCATGTTGATGTTTAGGATTTGCTATATCTCTAATTTTATCATGTTTTCTTCCTCACACCAACACTTAAATTGTTCCAGCTTGTTAAAGTTGGAATTTCAGTTTGCTAGTTCAATTTGTTGTGCGATGCCCCAATATTCTTAGCAAAAGAAACAGGAATCCATAATGTCTTATTGTGTTTTAGGCTGCTACACCCCTGGAAGTACTCCATCAACTTCATCACCTAGGTCTGCCTCTAAGAAGCTAACCTCCCCCTTCCGCTGCCTATCACTTAAAAAGATGGAAGAGCCTGAAGATGAAACTGAGCACCTACAACAGCTACAGAATGACCCATATCAAGATATAGAAACAGCATATGTTGCTCAAGTTTGCCTGACTTGGGAGGTTCTTCATTGCCAAT
>CAODLS011764165.1:0-10509 GCA_948243855.1 Flueggea neowawraea | reverse complement strand
ATCAAATCTCCTTTCCGACCACCACCGTTCCAAAATACTCTCTTTGGGAGTCATGCAAATTCTTCCTTAATTTGCACTATGTTTAATGCAACGTGGTTTTACCTCATTCGTATATTTGTAATAAATTACAAATAAACGGGTATATACGTACTCGCGTTCAAAATAATTAAAATCTAATTTCAATTATCTAAATAAGAACCACATTTGCACATTTTAAAAATAATAATTTTGAAAATAAATTTTCAAAATAATTCTTGACAGAAAAATATAATTTCTCACAATTCGTGAGCACTATTTATACACCAATAAATAAAAAAATAGTTCAAGAACTCAAAAAAATTGTGAAAAATATACCAAAAATTTTAGAAAAATCCAAAAATAATTCTGCAGGAAAAAACACGAAAAATGGCGGTTGGTAACCTGTCATGCGCTCGGCTGCACAGTGTCGTCACATGTCGCAGTCGTGTGGTGACACAGGTCGATAAGACACGTGTCGGAATCTGAATCGGCAACATGTCGCTTTCTTAATGGTCCAAGACGACCGATACACATGCCACGTGTCACGATGACATGTCCAACACGTGGCACATATGCCACGTGTCTCCATATCAATGGTTAAACGTGATGACTTGTCAGACCAATCAACATGCCACATGTTGCATCCAGGTGATGCCACGCGTTACATACAAATATCACCACGTGTTGGAGTAACATGTTGCCACGTGTTGACGCTATATAGGCCCACGTGTCGACGTTGCTGGAAGCCACTTGTCGCAAGTGCACAAAGTCACGTGTCGATATATAATTAGTCCACGTTTTGCGTAGTCAACTTTGACTTTTTGATCGTGTGCCATGTGGCAAAATGTGATTGGTCCATGTGTTTTTTCGGATCTTTCTATCGCTGCCACATGTCACTATCTGAGTGATCCGCTTGCAACTAATAGAAACATGTCACGTCATCGTTTCTTATCAGATGAATAAATTTATCTGGGTATCCTCACTCAGTATTTTTTGATCGGGTTTTCGTCAATTTGACGAGCTTCCCGATGGAATTTCGAGACGAAATTTTGGCAGGTAACGTTTTTAAGGTCGTTGATATCAAATCTTTTGTCGAAATTTTAAAATTCTAACTTTCAGAATTTGACTCCATACGGACTTGAACCAAAAATGACATTCGAGACGAAAAGTTGAATACAAAAAAATTACAGTATGCATCCTAGACAGAGACCAACAATATTTTCGAAATATATTAAAAAAACTTGTGTTGCCTCTGATACCAATGAAGGAATCCTATACCGTTTTAGCTAATAAATAATATAATAAATAGGTTCGACTTACTAACCTCGATTCCAACGAAAGCTTGCAGCGGAGCATGACCAGTTCTATGTTGGTCTTGCGAGCAAATCACGGTTGGAATTTTAATGGGAGTGCTCGATTGTTTCGTAGTCTAGATGTCACACGTGATCTATGCAGGACTCGGAACAGGAGACCAAACCTCTTTCTCTCCCGATTGAGAGCTCTCTCTCTCTCTCTTTGTGTGTGTGTTAATGTTCAATGAGAGGAAGAAACAACACTCCTTATATAAGCATTTAACTTGCACTACCCATTTATTCACTATGAACTTTTTTGGTAAGAACAATATTTACCATTTTTTATTTAGTATTTTTTTAAAAATATATTTTTTATTTAATTTTTTATTATACAATCATTATAAAAAATATACAAAATATATAAACTACTCGTCTTATCAAACAAAACCTATAATAACACTCCTTGAACCGGCCTAACAAGCAGATAGCACTCCTTCGAGACTCTGTCTCAAGTTGAAGTTTTGAGTTGAGGTTTAACTTTTTTAATCAAAAGTTTTGACTTAAAGTTTGATTAGAACCAAAACTCCAAACTCAATTAACAGGCAAGTGTTTCATGTTCCAAATTATCGCGACAAAATGAGCGACATATTGAGAAATTGAATGCTGAGAAGGTGGGATGGGAGGTACAAAAATTATCGCCATTGAGGATCCTCCATGATGTGATGGCAGCATGCCCATCAATCGTACGGAAGGCGCACATATCCACACAAAATAACCCTTTTTTCAGAAATATTACCTTAAAAATCATCTAAACTAATAGTATAGCAAAATCCCAAAAAAGTAATGGAGAAGTTTTGATTCCTACGAGCATACGCACATTAGTGTCTCTTTGAACCATATAAAAAGAACACGCACAACCCTTTTGTGTATTTTTTTGTACGTGGTGTTTGTTTCTTATATATATTATTATATATAATAAAAAAGAGAGATATTGACACTTTTTTTTTAAATTGAATATTTATAAATAAAATATAGTACTGATAGTGTTTATTTTTTGACAAATTGCAGAATTAAATTACAAAAATAAATTACATAATAAAAATTATAAAAATTGATGTATTTTTTAAATCTCCTGTTTAAAATAAACGAATTCCACAAAAATTTGGTGGAATTCAGTTACAATTTACAATTTTTATTTTTGGAAGACGAAAAAATATAGAATTTAATTTTACGAATTGAATTTATGGAATTAAAAATAACCGACCCAATTTCTATCAAATTTGATAAAATTTCTAAATGAATTTCACAAAAAAATTTACATATCAAAAATATCTTTCTTCTAAATCACTAATGGCAAAATTATCCATCTCTTATCTCTAAATGTTTAGTTTATTAACCTAGGTATTTTATATATGTTTAGTTTATTAATTTAGGTATTTTATATGACATTTTTTTGGATATAGGTATTTTTTTAAATATTAAGTTAATATGCATAATGTAGACTAAAATATTGTTATTTTATATCTTTTTGGATATCAAGTTAATATGCATATTCACATAATCATGATTTTTTTTATTTTGTCATATCTGAATAATTACTTAATGTGTTAAATAAATTTATAATAAAAAATAAACAAATAAATTCTATATGAATTATTATTTAACATGTAATAAAGGGTATATTTGAAAGTAAATTGAAATAAATTTTTTATTTATTTTAAATAAAATTTTGAAAAATTTAATTAAATTTAATTTTATATTTTAAATAATAATATATTAAATAAAAAAGTTTATTTATAAATAAATTTTATATAAAGTTTATTTATAAATAAATTTTAAATTAATTTATTTCAAACCGTGTGGAAGAGTTGAATATCGACTAATGCCACCCATATCCATCAAACAAACACCGCCCTTGACATTTTAGGCAAACCGCCAAAAAAAAATAAGATAATTAAGGTACTAAAGGAAGTCTTTTGTTTGGCTATAAAGGGAATGTAACCTTTCCTTTCTTGAACGCTCAACAAAGCCAAGCTGCTTAGCATACCTTTTTTGTTTTCCTTTGCTCTAATCGGTTGGCCTCTTCTTGCCTTTGGTGCCTCTGATCAGACCTATTTCGGATCAAACTAATTAAGGTAACAAACTAGAAATTATCCATCAATCATTCCCATCTGGGTTTGCTTCTTCTGCTTTATTTCTGTCTAAAGATTGTTTATTTTGATCTGGGTTTTGTTTCTTTTGCCTGGATCTATCTTCCATTAGGGTTTTTGATGAATTCTTGAACTCAGATACCACAACCTTACCTTTTTGCACCTCCTTCAGATGCCATTTTATGTATCTAATCCATCTATTTTTGCCTGTACGGATGATGTAAAAGATGAAAGTTCTTTCTTTCTTTTCTTTTGTCTGCTTTTGTAGGTATAGAGAAGGGAGAAGAAATGGCTAGAGAGAAGATCAAGATCAAGAAGATTGATAATGTTACTGCAAGGCAGGTGACTTTTTCGAAGAGGAGACGAGGGCTTTTCAAGAAAGCTGAAGAGCTTTCAGTTCTTTGTGATGCTGAAGTTGCTCTCATCATTTTCTCTGCTACTGGAAAGCTCTTTGAATACGCTAGCTCCAGGTACTATTGTGTGTTTTCTTGGCCTTTTTTAATCAATTTATGGAAAATATCTCTTTCCTTTTCTTCAATGCTCACTTTCTTGTGTTTATTCTATGCTTTACTTCACTTAGATTTGTGTTGTGAAGTTTCATGTTCTTGACAGGACCTTGAAACCAAAAAAATCTGGACAAACTTCTTATTTTAAGGAAAATAACAAGCTAACTAAGTAAGGAACATAACGAAATTGATTTTCTTTTTTTGTTGCTTCCATATATTCGTACGATAAAATGCGTGATATGTAAGTTTATTCACCTAATTTGATGGACTGTGTGTTTCCAAACAACTCCTTGGAAAGAAATCAAAACTTCCATATTTATTTTTATATATTAATTTCAATGTACCTTTTAGGTTTTTTTTTGGGGTAATTAACATGTTTTTTCCCTTCGAGGGAAACCTCTTTCGACTAATCAACGCCTCTTGCATTATTGATATATAAAGAAGCAGTACTCCTTTTCATTCTTTTGTCTTCCTCATGAAATTCCCCTTTGATTAACTGTGCATGATTTGCTTCTTGTGATTGTGTGGTCTATTTTTAATATAATACTATATTTTCCCCGATTGATCAGTCAATAATTGAGTTTTTTCTTTTTCTAAAGATTTATCATTTAAATTTTCAAGTTAGACATGTTCATGGCAGGATCATCCTTGTGTTGTAGACTGATAAAATTGGGGAAATGTTGATGATCAGTGCAGTAACTTTAGCAAATTACTGTAATGGGTAGGAGCCATATTTTCTGTTAAATGCATTGGTACATATAAAATTCAAAACAAGGTGGGTATCATTTGTCTAATCCCCATGTTGATGAATAGACTTTTGATAGTTGGAGTAAAATAATATACTAGCAAAGATAATCTTAGGAACTTGAACCTAAAACTTGTAATTGTTTTACATCTAAACCCCATTGAAGCTGAGTGGCCTTTTGGTTGGTGAAGTTTTCTCCTATTCATATGTTGGAAATCAAAATCTAACATATCTTCCTCTTTTTATTACACAAAAAAGTTAAACCTTTATAATTTTGGACCAATACTTGATTGGTTATGCTATCAAAAAGAATGGAGCATTTCTTGTTTTTAAGGTTTGACAAAGTAAAGTTGATTAGATAGGACACTAGTGAAAGAGGTGATCAATTAAGCAAAGGAACTAATTTCCACATAGATGCATTCTGTGACCTATGTGTTGTTTTTTTGTAAATCAAACTCTAGAGAGAGAAGTGCTAAACTATTAAATTACAAGGCAATTAATTAATACAGCAATAGTTGAAAGAAAAAAAAATCAATGATTCTCGTGCTGCAGGTGTCATTTTATACTTTTAACTATTAATTGATATTCAATTTGTCAAAAGTATAAAAAAGGTGATTAATATAAACTGATATCGAAAATATGATATTGGTCTTTGATGTCGATAATTAATTTAGATTGTAATGGTCGTAGAAAGTGTTGATAGAATGATGTTAAGCGATGCATGGTAGTATCAGATTGATCGGAGATGATCATATCATTGACATTCACTAGTAATTAATGTTATACAAATTTAATTTTCCCCTTCTCACAAAAATAGACAAGATTTTTCTTTTTGAACTATCGCAAATTATAGATTTTTTTTAATATTAATAATTATGTGGCAATTTATTTTAATGCATAGTAAATTATTAATTACCTATTAAATAGTGATAAGAGTATTATTAAAATTAATAACTTCAACTATTTTTCTTAATCTATGTAAAAAAGTAAACTTGTCTATCTTTATAAACGGGGGAGTAATTCAAAATTCACTAGTGAGAAACAATAAATTGTTTTAAGGATATATATCATCTATATTGATTGATAATTATATGAAAAACAACGCTTCGACAAAAATTGAGAAAAAATAGAATACTAATTAGATGAAAAGATTTAGATTTTGGTTTTTCGAATCCTAAGTCTACTTTATGATATATTAAGATTTTGAACTAAAAGTGAGGAACTTTACATTTGGTACTTATTTTAGTGAATTGAGCATTTCAATATAATGATAAGCATAAAAACTAATTAATCAAGACCGTTAGATCAATTAAAATTACGAAATGGTAAACGTCAATGTTTTAAGATTTAAATTATTTGTGGAATACGTGATTTATTTTATTTTTCATACAATCTATATAAGGCAATCAAAAGAAACGACATATGATAATATGATATTAACTTCAACTCGTTGCATGCATAGGCTTCTCTAATGCAAGTGACTGCTTACTTTTATTTGTGGTTGGTTAAGTGTAGATCAGGGAAATAGGTTGTTTTCGTTAGATATGTATGAAATGAAACTAAAGAGAGTAATTCACTCTTTAAGGTTGTGATATATTTACACAATAATATGAAATATACATTCTTTATACAAACACGACTATAATTATTATTTTCTTTTCATATAAAACGAAAATTGCTTATACTGCCGGTTCGTTTTATATTTGGTTTTGACCTGATGGTTTCATCTGATACTTCTGTGGTGCTTTTAATTTTAAATAATATAAATCTAAAGAAGAAAAAAAGGTAATTGGATTATCAAGTGAATTAGTTGATGATTAATAAATGAAAATAATTGTAAGATATAAATAACGATTTATCTTTTGAACACAAAAAGAGTAAACAGATAATAAATGTACAATACTTTCATGAACCTTAATTTCTCCCTTTTATAATTAGGAGACTTATCTCATTTTCGTTCCTATTTTTCATTTTCAAAATTAATCTAAAATAAAGGAGAAAAAGATATTCTCCTATTCCAAATAAACATTTTTTGTGCTTTCATATTTACATTTTGTATTTATTTTTCTTTTGCAATAAATTTATCAATTTCTTATATTATATTTTTTAATATTTTATTTTATTTATGCATTTAATTTTTCACAATGTTGAAAATTCAAAAAGTTAACGTTAGTAACATAATCTTTCTACTTGATACATATTTTGAGTTAATAGCATATAATTAAACTAACTAATATATATCGTGCATACTTGTGCAGTATGAAGGACACACTTGCTAGGTATACTCTTCACTCAAATAACCTAGGCAAGATGGAGCAACCATCTCTTGAGCTCCAGGTGTTCTTTTTATTTGTTACTCCTGCAACATCATCATATCAACCTGATTTCCATCTTTTGCCAAAAAAAGTTTCTAATTTCTACTTCCCATGTACGTATTATTAATAGCTCCAAAACAGCAATCACGTCCGACTGAGCAAGGAAGTTTCTGAAAAGAGTCGTCAACTTAGGTATGTATTCGTGAATTATGATGTTTACTTAGTTTCCATTCTTGTTGATCCATGTTAATGGAATATAGCTTTTCTAATAGACAGATGAGGGGCGAGGATATTCAAGGACTGAGTTTGGAAGAGTTGCAGCAGCTGGAAAAAAAGCTTGAAACCGGACTTGGTCGTGTGCTTGAGACTAAGGTTTTGTATATGTATTACATCTAAACAGCTCTTTCTTATGACATTTATATTTATCGGAGTGTGTTTGAGATGGATGTAGATTGTACAAATTAATGTAAGTCGTGTTTCATATTCATGTTCAGTAATTAACCAGTAAATTTCTCAATGTTCTTTCCAGGGAGAACGAATTATGCACGAAATTTCTGCACTCGAAAAGAAGGTTAGGTTGCAAATTTCATGACTCTACTTAAATGCCAAAATAACCAGACTTCAATTTCTTGTTTACAGTGTCGAGGGTGCTATATATGCTGCTCGAATTTAGTCAAATGGATAATTACATGCATTGTCGATATAAAGGTTTAGAATTCAACTAACAAAAGATAATGACGATTGTAATAGTCGAATTAACCAAAAAATGTTTTCTGGTATATTCTGATGATTGAATAACGCAGGGAGAGCAACTGCTGGAGGAGAACATGCAGCTAAAACAAAGGGTATCGATTTCCACCTCTAGTAGGGTTAGTTTAATTAGTTGACAATGCAGTATTTGTTATAAGGTAGGAATGTTCATATTTGCAGATGACATCGATATTCAAGGGAAAGAGACTTGCCCTATTGGATTCCGACGTTGCTGTCCATGAAGAAGGCATGTCATCGGAGTCTGCTTCAAATGTATGCAGCTGCAGCAGTGCTCCTCTAGAAGATGACAGTTCTGATACTTCTCTCAAATTGGGGTACGTACTAAATCTGCCTTCACTTGCATTTTGTTTCCTTCATTACTTTTTACATATCCGCGGCAGATCTGAATGTTTTTAAAGAAACTTTGTCTTATTACCCATGAGGTAATAAGACGGGTTCAAACCTCAAAGGAGCACATCAACGAAGTGCCCCTTATAAACTACGTGTGCGGTTTGATACCCATAGTTCAAAAGTCTGTGAGGAAGTTCTCGTTGTAAAAAAGAAAAATCCCTTCTTATTAATGCAATTATTTGCATATAGATAATATTCTTGTCTTATTTGATATTTATGGGAGATTGTTGTCTTCTTTGTCAGGCTGTCCATCTAAGGTAGGAAGTTTGGTAAATGATTGTTGGGGAATAAAGCCAGAGGCCAGTCATTTTGGTTATACGTTCCTCTTTTTGGAAAATATTATGTTAAAATTTGTGTTCCAGTCAATTGTAATATGTGATCTCCATGTGGGCATTGTTTTAGGTTTTTTGTGTTAAGAATTGAAGCTGATCGGAAAAACGCTTGATCAGTGACAATCTGCTGTATTTTGTGTAGTTTGTCAACCAGGTTTCCGGTACTCTTGGAGTCCTGACTAATCTTAATCGGAAGAAAGGTACCGTTCTGGCCACGATGCTCATGTATGTTAAATTTGACTGAAAAATGTCTTTATTTTAATGCAAATATTTATGGCTAATCAAATATCTCCAAGGATATAAAAATAAAAAAAATCAGTCAATCGAGAGAAACGTTTATGGTAGGGATTGCAAGAAATAATTCAGGGTTTACCGTCAGTGGAGAACATACACAAGAGGAGAAGGGTGTTAAATTCAAATCAATTGGAAACCCATAGCATGTTCTTTTCGATAAGTTATTTAATCGTTTCACTAAGATTCGAGATCTTTAAACGTTGGAGTTAACTCAAGTAACAATGATCTGTAAGTCTATTAATAGCCCATAAAATGTTTGTTAATCATAAATGTATTTAGTGTTTTAATATTCAATTAGCATAGCATATTATAAATAATGAAAGATTTATTATTCTATTTATTTTTTGTTATGTGTTTTAATCAAATCTATGATAAGTTATCAAAAAACCGCCCTACTTCTCAATGAAACTTGGTTCCGGTGCGGCATCTATCTAAAAAACGAGCTAGCAAATAGAAAAAATAGGAGAAAACCCCAATCTAGCTATACAATATCATGAAAACCAAAGCGAGCACATTGATTTGCTACGCAGTACGCATGAGAAATCTGCACATGCGAATTCAACTGCAACTTGTTTTCCAATATCGTGAATTAATGCATGCTGGGTATCAACATCTAAATTTATGTTATGATTTCACTCGATCTGCAATTAACAAAACCACTTATCTGTCAAATGCAGTACTGATTACGTGATATGGAAGTTATTGATGCATTGTTTGAATCAATTTAAGTAGATGGTATAATGACATGTGTCTTGAATCTTATCATATGCTTGTTTGTGTTTGACTTTGCACATTAGGTAGCAAATGTGGATACTAATGAGCGGTGTACTACAACTTGTAAGCAAGTATGACTCATAAAGTACAAAACGGCCATAAAGAAGTTCTATTTAATTTTTCTGCGGATGGCCAGATTTAGCTATATGAAATAGTATTGTTTATGTGATAAAAACACATAAGTTAAACGATGTCATAATGAAATTTACCATTCGTAAACTTTAAAGAAATCTCAATCTATCAATCTAAAATTTGTGGGTTTAATACATAAGGGTCCTCCTGAACTTGTTCACTAAATTGTTATGTCAGCAAACAAGTCCTTAAAAATTACATTTTCTAAAAGTTGAAAGAATTAATTACCCTGCAAAGTTCAAGGGTAACAAGGAAAAAAAAACAAGTTTAGGGGTTTCTATGTATTAAGTAATATGTGATTACTAGTTTTAGAGACATGAAAACTCAACACAACCTAACCAAAAATTAGCCTCTATTGAGTTCGTAGCCTAGCCCAAATGGTAAGGATGGCTGGCTTGAATCTTGATATTGCGGGTTCGAAACTACCAGATTTGTGAGGACCTGCAGACAGAACTAAATCTTCGTCAATAAAGAAAATAGTTTCCGTTCGGCAACAGTTCACGACATTATATGATGGAAGGGTAAAACTCTTCCATTTTTGTAACGGAAAGGACGGAACAGGATCAAAAAAAAAACTTAAGGGATGAATCGTTATTTTGGCTAAACCTCAGGGGCAAAAAATGTCCCTTAAGTCCTTCACGCCAGAATTTAATGTTATTGTTGACTTTGTTTAAACTACGTGAAAACAGAAAATGTTACTCTAGTTGGTTCTTTATCGTACCAAAAATATGCCCATCTATGATCTTTCTCATTTTCTCTCCCTCTTTAAAGTCTAACACTGTATTTAAAT
>CAODLS011764103.1:0-14744 GCA_948243855.1 Flueggea neowawraea | reverse complement strand
GGACAAGCTGTGAGGTTGAGGGTTCAACCTCTGTTGCAAACATGGTGGCCTCATCAAAAGAAAGTGTTGATGGTTATTTTTTCCCCCTTTGTCTACAGGATTATAGCAATGGCCTTGGTGTGGCAATATGGGGAGAAATCGGGGTTTGAGTCTTGGAAAGGGCTCTCTTGGGGTATGGTGAGTTATCAGTTAAAGTAATCTAAAATTATTGAGGCACTATGTTATTCTCTGCTGAAATTTACACTGCTGTTGATGGATTTTCATCAGTTTTCCCGGAGATAACCTATCAGATCACTGTCGGTGAACCTTGCTGATAAATCACATGTGCATGAATGATGATAATGTACAACAACCAACAATATTACAGCGTGTTGAATTACATTTAGAGCATACATTTAGAGGTACAATGGATTAGGTATAGAAGAGTAGAAATTGGCCATTTTCTGGTTGATGCCTTGCAGAAAACAACATGAGTGACTCAATATCATTGCTATTGAAGCAAAATTAATCTAATCCAGGGTGGTTTGGTGAAGTTGTCGTTATAAGTCTTATATGTTTGTATATTTTACGCTTGTCACAGCATTCTACATTTCACAACTTGTGCTTATATTAGTTCATCTCTCTTTTGGTTTATCTATTGCTAGTTGCTTCTCTAATTTAGTGAGTCTATTTTAAGTGTTGCTTTTTCCCTTTGTCAAAAAAAGTTGAAATTATTTTTTCTCATTGTTTTAACGGGAAATCATTCGCTTTTGAGTTCCTTCATTATTGTAGTGCCAGTGCCATTAATTTGGTTAATTTTTTTTTTCTGAAACATGTCAAACGCTCTTGTTTAGTTTTCTAAATTGTTATAGTGATTGTGTTGATGTCTGGCTTAAAGAAAAATATTACTGACTGATGACTCTAGAATTTTTGATCTGTTTATCATCTAACTTGATTTGCTGGTTTAGGTGCCCCTGCTTGGTGGAGCATTTTGTGTATGCACTTGGCATTTTTTCTATAATTCCGAGTCTCTTGAGGTTAGTAAGAATTATCTATCACTTGAAAATATGGACCTGAATGACAACAAAGGAAAATAAAAAGTGAATAACCTTAGATGAACTAAATTAGACTCTGTATGAGCAAGAAATGCATAACTTGAGCCTGGGAAGTAAACTAGATATTCTTTGACTTCATGCATATCATTACAAGTAAAATGTTTTGTGTTGTTACCTTTTAACAATCATCCTTCACCACATTGCTTAATTCAAAATTCAGGTTTAGTTTCACTTTTAATCTTATCTTAAAGTTTTCAACATTTATATTGTTTTAGCAAGTTTAATATCATTTGTGTGGTCTCTGTATATGTTCTTTCCTTAGAAAGATTGCAGTGAAAGAAAAATGCCTTCAAACTCTCAAACATTAGTAACACTAGGCGCCATATTCAAGGAGTTGAATTTGTGAAAATATTAGAAAATGGTAGAAGTGAAAGGTCAAAGTCAATATGCAGTTCGGTAAAAAAAAAGTCAATATGAAGTTATGGCCTGATTAATATGAAAATCAAATTGAGTAATTACTGGATTTTCATATTTAAGAGAGACCATAAGAATGATATGAATGGGTGTAAACAAAGTAGCAACGATCAAAGGTAAGCGAACTGTGTTATTGTTTCTTTCTTGAGCAATTCTATTGTACTACTGATCTGTTTAAATATCATATCCTGTTTCTAAAATTACTGCATTATTAATGAATTGGAGATTGTGCTTTTCATGATCTCATTTTGTTTATGTAACAAGAATCTTAAAGTATCTCATCCACCATAAATATATTCATCAATGACGCTCTGGCAACTTTCCAGGCTTCTTTTTTTTTTGTTGATCACTCCAATATTTCATTCTAGTCAACCTTTTTTGTATTTTATGACTCTTCAGTAAAACTATAACTGTTGGCAATGCTTTTTGACAAAATACAGGTACTGGTGGCTCTTCAGGCAGCCCTAACAGTAATAGGCAATGCCACAATGTGTATTGCAGCATACCGTATATGCAAGTCGTTAGAGGAAGGCGCCAGAAACTTATAAAACGTCCAAATTTGCCTGTCAACAGTTCTATTCGACTGAGTACGCTTTCTTATCTCCACTTCCCACTACAGGTGAGACACCACGTGTTCTGTACTTGTATACTGTACTATATAGTCAAGGTTTGTGCTGATGCCTGATATACATGCATACATATTGCTGTTGGCACGTGAAGCATTCTACGATGTTTGTTATGATTAAGCTCTTGCTGCAGGAAACACATTATGGTTTCATGGAATGAACCACATTCGTGAAAAAAACTGTCGCAAATGCCTGAAGATGGAATATGATGTCCCTTCTGCTCTTCCGAAACAGGGTGACAACTGATAATTGTGTGTTAATGCTTGTCCAGTTTGGTAGTAATTGCATACCACATTTGTCCCTGCTGAGTTTGATAATGAAGTTCCTTAAACTTGAGCTCCCTGTTGTTGGTTGAGTGGATTAACAATGGTGGATAAGGGCTGTAGATGTAGATTTTCTTTTTTATTACAGCTTTTGTGTTATTTTCAGGTATTGACTGTAATATGAAGACTTCCACGTTTATAGACGTTGATGTTTGATTGACTGTTGTTCTGATGGATATGATCAGAAGGCCTCAAATTAGACATATTTTGTATTCAGTTTTGTTCATGGTACTTTGTACTTATTATCACATGCATTACATACTTCAAAATCATGATTTACTAAACGTAAATTTGAAAGGGCCAAATACTGCTGTCCGTGACCGGAATCTACAAATTCTTGCTACCGGGGCCTTTTTTCTAAATGTTAATCAATATTTTTAAAAAATTCAGCATGCAACACCAACGTTCTAAATTATAACCACATAGTCCCAAATTCAAAAATAAAGCAATCAAAACAGATCATAAAATTGCGAATATTTAGTTTTGATATACTTTCAAAACAGATCGTAAATTGTGAAGAAATATGAACAAATAAAAAACAGAATGATATTACCTAAAATCAAAATAGATATTTTTGAACTCATAAATGAAGGTTTTAACATATTTTTTTTGGTAGATTTCATGATATTTTCATGCACAAAGCTCATATACAAATATCAACAAAACAAAACAACAATAAAAAAATTGCAATTGAAAAACACTTTCTCCTCTATAGAAGAATACAAATCAATTTGTAAAAATAATAAAATTTGAAAATCAATTTGAAGCACCCTAAAGTAAAGATAAAATTTGGCGGAAAAATGAGACGTAAAATAATTAACTCTAGGTAAATGTAAACAAAAAGAGAAAAAAATGAAAAGTAATGATTATAAGCGTAAAAAACACACACAAAATGAAAATAAACCGAAACAACACCATGCCAATAAATCCGTTAATTAAGTTAATGTATGTAAAAACGGCAATGTGAATTAATAAATACGAAACTGTGAACTAATAAGTATGGAAACTAGTAATATATATAATCACACCGTACGGAGCAAATATCAAATACTAAAATGAGTGGGCCACGTAAATTTCTCAACTTAAAATTCCCAGTTGTACTAATAACATTTTGTATTGGGGGGTAAGTTAATTAGGCCACATAATTAAGAAGAAGCTTAAAGTTTTTTTTTTTTATCTTTTTGAAAAATATATATATTTATTTTAATATAGTTAACATACCAAATTAACACCACGATGAGCCAACATGACATATTCTTCTTCGAGTGAGCGGATGAAACTTTTAGAGAAAAAAATAAATTTAAAATTTCATAGAATAATTCATAAAATTATGAAGAGAAACTAGAATTTGAGCTAATATTCTTGGTTTCTTTATCTAATTTAAATAAGGACAGTTTTGTTGATGGCTTGAAAGCCAGTAGTAATCTTACTTCTTCTCCCACTTACGCAAGGATTCAGAAAAAGGGTTGGATTATTGTTCTTCACCAAATATCATGCAATCTGTTGTCAAAAAAAAATATCATGCAATTTTCAAAAATAAGATTTCGGCTCATCAAATTATTAAGATGTTTTCTTTAAGGTTAGTAAACAAAGACTTGGGCATTTAGATTTGCTGCCTTTGTAATCCACGAATATGAGTATTATATTTACACATTGCTTTGTTGTTAATTGCTTAAATTTGGTAATCTCAAATCAACTCTCTCTCTATATGTAAATTGCAGTGATAGACCAATAGTGTATATTTATTTTCGAACGGTTTTCGTAATTGATCAAGGAACCTATATGCATTAGCGTTATGGTGCATGAGAATTGAGAAGTGATCAAAATTTTATATGGGGTTTGTTTTAGATAAATTGAATAAAAATATATAATTCTTTTGGCAGATTATATAGTAAAAAATAAAAAGAATGGAATAAACTCTCGACTCGATTCAATTATAAAATTATGTTGGTTGTGATACTTTAAAAATTTAGAGGTAGTAATATAGATAACTATTTTCTTATTACTACACATATGGTCTCTTGTTTTTTGTTGAAGCAATATGATCTCTTGTTAAAACAATAAATTATATAGAATTCTAATTTTTATATAGTTTTGTGAGTTGTTGATAGAGTATATGCATCTGTTTTTGAGTTAATGAACATTTTATAACATACTAGTCTTTTACGTACGTGCGTTGTACATTATTGAGATCTTTTTATTTATAATTTAACTACTTTTTAATATAAATATATACCTTTAAATTTTGATAGTCAATTTACACATTATAAAATAAGAAAAATAAAATAAAATTATATAATAAAAAACTTAATCGAATAAACTTAATTTTTTTGATAAGTCGAATATGATTTTTAATACGTTACATATAATAGTAACGATAATACTAAATAAAATGTATAAGTATTAGCAAATACTTATCACAGAAATAAATATTTATTTCCATTGTGATGACACAATGCACTTACTTTGATTTAAAAAAGAAAAAAAAATAAAATAAAAGGAAAAGAAGAGATTATAAAAGGTAAACCTTCATAGTATAAACTTTTCGTGGAGGTAAGGCCAAATTAAACTTTTCATGGAGATAAACCACATGATCGGCATTGCATTTTGATTGTAATACAAATTGTAATATCAGGAGAAAAATATTTATCACCATATACTTATTATAAAGATAAACTACATATTAGTTGTGGAGGATTTATAAGTATTTATGAATTTAAAAGAGGAATAAAAGTGTTTAAAAAGTTTTTTCAACATTCGTATATTTATATATGTTATGATAATATTTTTTCAGTGATTTTAGAACATATAGTACGATCAGAGGATATACTGATCAAAAACTACTTGTCCAAAACCTTCTCGCATGATATTAGTTCTTCAAAATATATGTCTCATGGGCAACATGCAAGTCAAGCGAATCAAGTATTATAGTTGCTGAAAGCTAACTAAGATCATCAGCACTTCGTTTTATTAATTTCCTGGCTTCAAAACTAAGTAAAATACAAAAATCATAGCGATTTAGTTGACACATCAACGTTATAGCTAAGTTAAAAAAAAAAAAAAGAACAATATTGACACAAAATTCATGATTTTTAGATATCGATCACGGCATATTTATTAGCATGTGATTTTAAAATTTTGCAAATTCAAATCCTTACATCAATATATATAATTATCATACACTTCAAATCACTAATTAGAGATACAGAGATAGTTGTTCTCTATAATTAATTTATTTCTAGTGTTTGTGCAAAAGAAACAAAGTAGCAATAGATAAACGGTCCAAATGAGGGAATTTCTTTCGGAACTCAGTCAATAAGGCCAAATTTTCTTGGTGAAGAAGACTAGCTTGTTTTCTTAACTTCTCGTTCTCTTCGACAATACTTTGGTTCTCCAAGTATAGCTGCAAGTTTTGTAGCTCCATATCCTTTTCTTCCTTTTCTTGATCACTTCTTTTTCTGTTCAAAACAAAAATTACCATGTAAACCAATATATATTAGAGTCTTTTTTAATATTAATCGACTCAAATAGCAAACATACATAAAACTTAATTATCATGCATACAGAGTGATATTAAAGTCGTTTCCATCATCAACAAACTTGAGCAACAACATAATTGATCGAATAAAAGTATTATATATTGTATTTACCTAGAAGTGAGACCAATGACTTGAACCTTGTTTTTTTTTGGTATTGGCCTTCTCTTTGAAGAGTAGAAAGCAGGAGAAGAGAGGTTAGCTACTCTATTGATACACATGTTTTTCTTTTCTTTTTTCTATAGGAAGAAGAGGAAGGTGTATATTAAGGTTCAAAGAGGAATGAAAAGGAGAAATTTGAGAGAAAGAGTGGGATGGAAGAACATATAAATAGAGATGGAGAGGTAGGGTTTGTGTTATGATTGTGGTGGGTGTTTGAGGAGAGAAATGAGAGAAAAAATTGCCTCTCTCTATGTCTCTTCAATGGTAATCATGGCAGTTGGACTCACGATTGCAAAGGGAAGCAATCCTCCCTCAGATACATACTTTGATCATCATCAATGGCTTCCAAGACATTCAAGTCCCAAAAAGCCTAAGAAGATGGAACCTTCTATTAAGCTAATTAATTAACTTCATCTTCTATGTCTAGCTAGCTTTTTAAGGCAAAGAAAGATGAAGCATTCTTGATTAAATAATCTAATTAGTACTATTCATGGTAGTTAATGATATTTAAGTTTCTCTCTTTGCATGGGATCTCCTAGTCCTTCGATGCATATATATATATATATATGTAAGGATGAATGAATGAAAACATATGCAATGGTAATTGGTTCTGTTTTTTGTTTTTATTTTCTTATCAATTTACACTTAAAATATATTAGTTTGGAAGCAATAATGGTTAAAATTTAAGACGTCAAATTAATTTTGATGCATAAAATTAGAATCATTTGATTATGAACATTTAGTAATAAGTCAGAAATTCCTTCTCAATATGTTCACAATTTTTTTTTGGAATTTTAATTAAGTGTTCAAGACTTAACAGTTTAGCAAATTTAGGGGCAACCTTGATAATTATTTATAAAATAATAATCTCTTCAACTTGGCTTAACTCTATTCGGAAGATATCTAATGAGCATATCAGACAAAGAACAACTAATAATAAGATCGGACACGACTCCAAATTATTAAGTTAAAGATAGACTTCAATTGTATTATCTTGGAATTGATCCTAACTCTATCCAATAAAGAATTACTACTAGCTAGTTTATCAATCGTTTGTTTAAGCTAACATAGAATATGACATGAAGGAGCTGATATTATAGTATATGGATCGTTTGCATTGATAGAAGTCCAGATGACTTGTTGCACGATAGTTAATTTTAAAATATCATAACGTTTACATATGGATGAGTTATGAAGCCTATAATACATAAACAAAAAGCTTGTTTTGAGCTTTAACGTAGTTTGACTTTCAAAGCCATCCAACGTTTAAAAGCTATTTGGACCTCTTGAAATTTTCTGCATATTTTAACTCTACCTTTTCTTTTCCCATTTAGACTATATCTTCTTTTTTTTAATAATTCGAATTTTTATTATAACCAAGCCATTAAAGCAGTGACCTAGCAAAAGCTAAAGAAAAACTCCAAGTCACAAAGTATTTCGAAGCTTGAAGAATATTTAGACTATATCTTTATATTTCTTTCTATTTTAAGCTTTTATTGAGCTTAAATAGATTTTAAAAACACTTTTTTATTGATAACTTGAAGGTCTTTTTTGAACAAGTCATTTTATTTTCTTTCACCGATACTTTAGAAGGGTTTTGCTCATCAATACTAAAATTTCTCTACTTTTTACCATATTCTTGACAATATCCTGCAAATATCATGTAACAGAACCGTTGTGAGCGATGGATTTCTCGGAGTACTATTGGAGGATTACATTGTATTCTTCTCTCTTTGTAAGCTTTCGTGGACCATTAGAAGGGCGGCAACTTCATCTTCATTCAATCGAGTCCTTTACATACTCCACTTTTATTTATCTCATTATGCTTAGTTTGAACACAAATTTCTAAGAGTCAAATGCTACATTGAGGGCCTGAAAATCCCATCACTTCTTTTATATTCTCTGCGTTTAATGACAAATGATGAATGGCCAAAATATTGAAAAAAACCAAACTATATGCACATCAAAATAATAATGTCATTAATGATGGTGTTGTGTATTTACATTTATTTTTGCATCCATCAAAAAAAAAACTTCGTTATTGAGCCATAGATAATTACATGAACTAATCAATGTATATGTTTTTGTTTTTATGAGTTGTTTAGATCATCACCACGAACTTGTTGAATTAGATATATGAAAGTTTGAATGAGTGATAAATTGAATAGTTTGATCAATATTTTACTAAGAGGACGCTTTAATAGTACGTATTTTGAATTTGAGTTTAATTCCACTTAAAAAGGTATTTTATGAGAGGAGAATTTATTGTATACTTATAAAAGAAAAAATATATTGACATACCTAGCCAATGCAAAATGCTGTACTTTAACATCTAGTTTTGATCAAATATGCACTAGATTTAGGTTTTTGTTAATGTTTTCTTTGTGCTGGATAACAAATGCGAATAAATAGATATTTTATGTTTCATGAAAAACATGAATCCAAGTAGGGTTTTATCATAATTAAATGGTGAATAATGTGACATTATGAATTGTTTTATTTTGATAAGTGACATTTTGAATTGTTGATAGAGTAAGGATTCATCATTAGTGTTAAAGATAATCATTTAATTAAGTACAAATGAAGAAAAAATCGAAAAAAGAAACTGATTTATTACGTGAAACACTTTCTTTTCTTTTTCTTCTAAGGATGTACCACTATACATATACCTTTTTTCTTTTTTTAAAAAAATGAACCCACACGGCATTAACTGAGCTATCTAAATTAACTCGGGACTATATATATACCTGTAAGAAATTAGATAAAGAAAAAAAATGTTATTAAGAAAGTGTTAGAACCCAACTTGAATAATTTTATTTTTTATTTAAATATATCTTAAAAGATGTCCAATAAATAAACTGAAGTTCACCGAAAATGTGCAGATTTCAAACGAGTTCGAATTTTTTCTTTCATATGCATTTGAAAGAAACTAATTATAGGACACCTTTTGATCGCCATTTATTGATTTTCGGCTGTGAGATAGTTTTCAAATAACAACCGTTTCATTGGTTATGTCGAAACTAAAACTTTACCAACTTCCGATTCGTCCATTCCTTCGACTTTCAATATCCATCTTTGATTATGTTGTATTTTGAAGTAAATAATAATTAGTTATAATTGATTACCAGCTAGATCAATATTCCTACGTGTGTTGCAACAACTCTTCTCACCTATAATCAATCATCAATAATCTCAATCATATCCTCCAAAACTTACAATCATTATTAATTGGTTTCGTATTTCCATGATTTCCATATGCTAATTACTTCGATCTGGGAAGCCTCTAGTTTCACCTTTTCTAATTTGTAATTTTTTCTTACAAGTGAAATTACAGAATACAGATTTTGACAATAAAGAAAGTTTTATTGCTAGATGATACTTAATATATCGGGATATCTTCATCAACAATCATTATTTTTGTTAAAATTTTAATTATATATTTATTGATATACGTCAGATAATAGAAGAGAAATAATAGTACATAATTATTTTATCTTATAAATACCAATACTCTGAGACAGTAAGCTTCATTTTTTTTTAAAAAAAAGCAAAAATTTATTACTGAGGGAATCTTATTCAATGAGTTTAACTTATAAGTGGCATCTCAAAAGAAATAATAAAAGAAATCTTCATGTTGAATTTGAATGAAAAAATAATAGTTAATTATGCAACCTAAAAAAATAATTTTTTTTATAAGTCACTATATTTGCTCCTACCGAAAATCGAATTCACGATACTTTAGTGTTGGAAGCGATCCTAACAACAATCAGCTACAAATCTATATAGTTTATACACAAATTAATAATTAGGTCAGGAATGGAAAATATATATGAATATACGTAAACTTTCCTTTTCTAAAATAGAAATACGTAAATTTGTTGTATTTTCCTGTAGATTAATGGCGATGTATGAGTTAGCGTAGATGCACATTCGAACCCTAATGATGCCATATTTGAACGAAGAAAGAAGAGGTAGGCATTAATTCGAAAGAGAGACTAGAACCACTCACACACACCACTTATTTCTACTTTTACTACCTCTACTACTACAACATTTAGATGTCACCAATAGTCAACAAAGCCATGAAACTTCCCATATATCCCTTCTTCTTCTTGATTTTCAAGTGCCCTCAAAAACTTGGAAACACGCTCACACGTAGGTCTCGCCTGCATCAATTATGAAATCTCTCTGTTTTAATCCAACACGTATATGTTCATGGGTCCATGCCCTAGAATATTGATATTGACTGTGTCTCATATTTGTAACATGTCCAATTTTCCATCATCATCTTATATATGCTCAATGCCAATTGATTGTTTCTTGTATTGGTCATATGGCCATTCATTATCAACCCAATTATAGCTTCCACACATTTAGACTTCTTACATCTGAGGTCCTGTGTAATATTTAGTTTTATGAGGAATACCCCTTAAATAAAAAAAGTTGCACTAATGGTCCTTGAACTATTGTTTTTGTATATCAGCACGTATTAATGGTTAACACATATATTTGTCAGATAGTCCGCTTTACTTGTCAAAAAGAAAGGAGTGCATATTTTAGGAAAAAAATAGTTACTAGAAAGAAAAAAAAAGGTGTTATTATTCTAATTTTTGGGAGTATCCACACTCTGCAAAAGAATTTTTGTATATTTATAACTATTCTACTCATACTAAAAGTCTGTACAAATGGGCTTGTAGCTTATCTGTATCAAAGTCAACACCAACATGATGGATCGAAAGTTTGATTTCTAATAAAAGCAAATAAAATGACTCACCACAGAAAATGTAAGTATGCAGTGGAGGTACAATTATAAATAACAATTACAACGACTTAATGTTAATAAGTTTAATAGCATTCATAAAAAAAACAGCATATGGATTTGTAATTTACTTATTTTCATCAATATGTCATCTTATGTGTATAACTCTCTCTTTAGTGTACTAAGTGTGCACTCTAGTGATCCATTTGCAAAAGGATTTTAAGAGAAAGGTTTGAAATAGTTCGAGGTAGTAATAAAACTTTCTTTTTAGGGGTTTGAGAGCATAAAAAATTAATATAGGGTCCGGATGTAACAAGCCTTTCAAAAATATGCATCATCATATATATAGCATCATGACAATTTTGATACTTCAAAATTAAGTGTGTTTCTATTTTATTTCAAGGGGTACATTATTATGATACTTGTGGGGATTACGTAATATGTCCTCGTATACATGGTAATATTGTGTATATATATATATGTACATTACTGTCTTTCGAAATGATTATAAGAGGATATTGACATCTAGTGGAATTGCAATTGGAAAAGCAAATTTGGATTAGTGTGCTGTGTAAGCATTATCCACCTTACTTCTAAACAATGTGACATTTATATATTTTTACATAATCTACTCCTAACCAAAGTGGAAGTGAATTATTTGCCAAACTCACTCTTAAGCAACAAATCCTCCTTTGACCCATATCTTCACATAAGTATAATATCAAAAAACTAAACTCTTTTCTTAGTCTTCTTAATGTTATTTGTTCTACTTACTTTTCCATCATGTGGAGAATTCAAATAGTAATTTTGTTTTCTCCATTGTAATACTAAGATATCACCTTTGAACATCTTGTATAAATTTTTAAATGCATAAGTTTCTGAATACATACCAATATACTAGTACCAACTACATAATAATTATTCTGAAGAAATTATATTGGCTCTTGCACTAACAATACGCTTCACATTAGAAATATTTTAACAAAATCATGGAATTTTAGGTAGGCACTCCCAACGCCTTCAACCTCCGGCTTTAATTTGCTCCCCATGTGAACATAGCCAAAATCTCTTTATAAATATGAACTTTCGTCACCCCAAGCATTGTAGTTTTATTCCTCCGAAGTTTGCCAGAATTTCCTTACTCTTAATCCTACATTCATTGACGGAATATTTAAGCCCAAATACAGGATAAAAGCCCAGTTTGTAGTTGAACAATCATCTCAAATGGAATATCCATATGCTAGGCCTTGAATGAATCTTGAGCTTTTTTATAGGAAACTTTATTTGAATATTTTTTTTAGTACATTGGGAACTCGTAAAGGGGGAAATCTAATCTGTCATAATCCCACCCCACCTCACCCTGCCTATGAGCTCGAACCATTACCTCTTCTATCCTAAGCCATGGTAAAAGCTGCCCATTACCACCAAGGCAAGCCTTTGACTCTTTTTTTTTTGAATAATTTAGTACGAAGATATGGTCTAATTTTGGCTTATCATAATCATGATAACATTATAAAAGTCAATATATGAGTAAAATTCTTTTTTTTTTTTAATTTTAAATGACTATAATTATAGGATGATATGTTATTGCAATCCTTATTATTAACTATAAAGAAAGAATAAATATTAAATGAAAATCTTTTTATTTTTAATTATCATGGATAGAATTTCACTTTCATATACTACTACACTTATGATTCGTATTTAATAATATATTGCACAAAACTATTTATCTCTATTAGCTAAATATTGATGTAACCGAAACCAATAAGATTTAATTATAACCCTATCACATATTTTCATTACACAATTTTATTTGTTTCTCTTATTTCATGCAATGTCTTTAAAGATGTATATTTATATTAAAAAATAATTAAATCATAAATAAAAAGATTTCAATAACGTACAATGCATGTAAACAAAAGACTAATATAATAAAAAAGCACATGAACTTTAGATCAATTAACATACCAAACTTTAAATTTCAGCAAATTAGTATATGAACTTCAAATTGTGTAACAATTCTATCATTTATTTGTTTTTCATTAGTATTTTGCATCTATTGGTTGATGTAGCTGCTAAAGTAACATCTTATTTAGCTGCGTGCTAATTCCACCTTAGTTGGCACGTCAACAAATAGGCAGAAAACATTAACAAAAAATAAACAGATGATCGAATTATAAAACAATTTGAAATTCATGTACCAATTTATCATTAAATTCATGTACCAATTTATCAAATGATAAATTGGTACATGAATTTCAAATTGTTTTATAATTCAGACAAAATTAAAAGTTCGTGATATATTTATTGATTTGAACAAAGTTCATGTTTTTTTAATTGCCTTAAAGTTCATATTTTTCAAATTAAAAAGGCCTTTAACTATCAAATTTGTTCCTTTTTTCCTTAAACCTTGGTAGTTAATTTTTGTTGTTGCCTCAAATCTGCAACACGAGCAAAATGGATGAATTGAGTGAATTATAGATCACGAACACCTTCAATCACCTTTAATCCTGCAAGTACAAAATCAAAGTGAGGTCGGTTGATCCTCGAGGGACTCTCCGACACTCAAGTTAGTGTTCAGTCCGGCAGAACTTTAGATGTAAAGTATAGGTGTAGAGAATGTGCCTCTGAAAAGTGGTGGAGACTCCTATGTATAGAAGAAGACTAATGGCATGAGTGTAATTTTTGCAAAAACTCGTAGAATAAGGCCTCTTTTATGGGCTTCGGAGTTTGTTAATGAGTTAGACTAAATGAGGCCGAGTCCATGTTACACTAATTGCTCCATACTCCTATTTTCGGGCATCCCAAAGATAGGAGTAAAATATATTTTATTATTGAGTTCTACTTTAGTGATCCACTTTCTTCTCGTCACTTTAGGATTGTGGTTTTTGGGACCATTCATAACCTATTTCTGGCTTTGAGGATTGTTTATTTTTTTTTTTGGAACTTTAAAGACTGATTGGGGCCTTCATCATTTTGGAAGCAAAAAGGAATTGCGTATGATATTTGATGCACTTGATTGAGTCAAATCAGTGGCTTGACTCGGGATTGTCTCTTTCATACCTTTTAGTTTTTTGTAAACATATCTTCCTTATTTGATTTTCTTTTTCCAGTGGACTCAATCTTCTCTATTTTGATTTTCCTTTTGATTCGTTTGATTTACTTCCTCTTTAAATCAATCTCCAAATATTTTTCTTAACCTAGAAATTTTTTCATATAAATTTGGGTCTCAACTCTTTTTTTTCGTTCTTTGTTTCTTCCTCCTCCATTTTGCCGATTGTTTACCTTTGTAGAGCTAGGTGAGTCTCTTTCCCTCTTGCCGCATTTGTTATGCTGGTGGAATTTGTTCATTAATTTTCAGAGTCCTCAGAGGTGATGATCCCTTGCAAGTGCACAAGGATCATCGTAGTTTTAACCCTCAAGTATATCATCGAGTATTGAATCCTCAGAGAGCGGGAATTAATTGTCATCAAAAAATAAAACAAAAGTGAGTAAATTCATGTTTAGTTTTTGGGATTTTTGATTAAATAAAATGAAACACAAAGGCAAACAATGAAAACTAGGAGCAAAAGAGTGAAAATCAATAATAGAAAAATGTTGGGGCTTCAAGGTTTCGGCTAGGGATTCCTATCTAGCTAAGCCAAAGAAAGGGTATCTAGGGTTGGGTGTTCTCTCCACTGAGCTAACTTGAAGCCTCTCTCAAGGTCATCTAAGATATCCCTACATTAAATAAGAGGGTCCTCTCGACTCGCTTAAGTTAATTAGGGTCCTTGGGCTGGGGAATTTCATTGAACATCTTATAGGCATAGGTATATCTCTATCGTAAA
>CAODLS011763879.1:0-12670 GCA_948243855.1 Flueggea neowawraea | reverse complement strand
CATAGATAGCAGAGGAGTACCATTTTGTGACATTTTCGGCCTGGTATAACCCTTGTTAAGCAATGGTCAGATTTGCTTCTTTTCTTTTCTTTTGTCCCGTAACTCTTCCAATTCCATGTAATAAATATCGGATTTGTTCTTAGGACAAGATCAACAAGCTCAATGGTGAATTCAATTTCTATATCTGGTGATAATCTTGACAAATCATCTGAAAATACATCTGGAAATTTCCTAACCATTGGAATATTTTTCAAGCTTCCTATAGGTAACATTTGTATCAACAACATGTACCAAATAAGCATCACAACCATTGTTACTCAGTTTGAAGGTGGTCACAGTAGAAATTAAGCATCTGGATATAATTTGACGATCACCAGAAAATACACCTTTAGGCTGGCCTGAAGATTCAAACACAACTTCTTTAGTATAATAATCAACCTCAGCACAATGTCTAGATAGTAAATCCCTACCCAATATAGCATTAAACACTCAAAATAATAACAATATCAAATTGGCGTATAACACAAATGTATCAATCTGAATGAGAAAATTCTGGTATACTTTGTTCACAACCATAACATCACCTAGCAGAGTATGAAAAAATAGACTATAATATAACGTTCCTTGATTTTTATCCAAATACCATTTTTGATTATATGAATGAATGTAGGAACCAGGATCAATAAGAACATACGCTTTTAAATTATGGAAAAGAATTTTACCAATGATCACTTCTGGAACCGCTATTGCTTCATCTCTGGTTAATGCATACACTCGTGTCTGTGCTTGTGGTTTAGAACTCTGAACCTCAAACTTGCTTACACCACCACCAATACAAGTAGATTTTCCTCTACCTCTATCTCGAATATCATACATCGATCTCTCTCTCTCTCTGTTGACACCATAGCTAATCCATAATAAAATAGCTGAGTAAATTTTACTTCATATTCAGGCACACTTATGTTCCCTTGTGTCATTGTCAAAAACTTTCTTTGCTTTTCATCTCTATAACCCACTAGCATATATAACATGTAATTATTATCATATCCTATCACATATCCATATTATAACATGTAACTATAATAATAAAACATGTATTAATACAAATAATTCATATTTAAATGTACATATGAAAATTTTGTTTAAAACATATAGACAAGTTAAACAAAAGTGCAGATAACACTTGATGTTTTCTCTCAAAACTATAAATACAAAGATGACAACATGTAGAGGAGAAAGAGTGTGGGACCTAACCGGATGATATGTGCTCAATGTATATAAGTCAATCAGCCTCACACTTGATCAACTTCCAGAAATTGTATATGCTAAAAACCTGGGAAAAACAACATCGTTTTGTATGAGACGCTACTCAGTGATAGAAATTGTCATTGATAAATCCACAACATATAGCATACGTATCCAATATATATTACTCACACAACAATGTGAGTGAATGCAATTCCAATTTACTTTGGAGCATGGCTAAAACATGATAAGTCTCAACCCAGGTCTATGGAGACATAGTCTCCAAACTATATACCAGCTGGCGATCTGTTAATTGTAGAGACTTTAAGTCTTAAATCATATACTGTATATGTAGACACATTTAGTCTCGAATTATTTGAACTATAAGCGACATCGCAAGTCATATCATGTACTATAAGAGAACTTAAGCATGTCGGTCAAATCCGCCTTTTAAGTCGATAATGCAAATGACATATACCAATTAAATCTTTAATCAAACTATACATATGAATAATATATGTATCTATATGATATCATGTCTATATTTGGTATAAAGATGAGCCAAGCCATATACACTATGCAAGATAAATGATGCCATATCCGATAAGATCGTATCATATTCCAAGTATTTGACTATAGCAGGTTCACAAATAGTTCAAATATCATACACATGTCACTTGTAACCAATATCATATATCATATATATTTGCACGTGTAGGAGGTGAATCATTCTACGTAATCATATATACACATATCAAGACAAACTATCAAAGTCGGCACAATTCATATCATTTAACAAACAAGTGGAGACACCTCCAGTTTCTACTCACTTGTGCCCCCGATGTAAGTGTCAAAAACCGACAACTTTTAGGTCCCCAATCTACAATTATTCAAGTTCTCTAGATCTACACAATATTAAATTATATATTAGTCTCTAGAGTGTGTTTCTTAGTTTTGTATCAACTGAGCAGTCTATGTTTTTTTCAACATTTCTAGAGTTATAGACATGCAATGAATATGATATAAATTACATAATAAAATGAACATCCTGAGTGTTTTGTAAATATAGAATATAAACCCTGATTTGATTTCTGCAATATATAATGAATTTCGGAAGTTAGCCTTGTCACTGCCATAATCCAGTTACAGGACAGACTGGGCATTGTAGAGTTTTCTAACTATAGTTCCTTCATTACGAAACCGAATGGAAACCTAAAAAATGGAACATAAACTGGACACATGTACCTTTCCAATGGTATAAATCTCATTATCTAATTCGACCTAAACCAAATCCAGTAAAATTATCAATTGAGACTACAAGCTACAACAGGGCAGACAGACCTATCCTTAGTCTTTTATTTATAACTTCCTCTACAGAAATCTAAATAAAGAAAAAGTTTGTTGTTTTAAAGGCTAGATGTATATATCCATGTTTTTGACAAATATAAAATTGTAATTAAAAATAGAAAAGTCTCTGTATATTTTAGAACAAAACCTATAGTCAAATGTTATTCAATGAAACATTTAATCTGACCAACCTGCATTAAACAATTATAACTCCATACACACATAGAACTAAGCTGAGCCCTTTAACAAGAGGACATAAGACGTTTTTGGCTACAATCTTGATGTTTTATATTTTTCCAAATGAACTCTCTAAAGTTCTTAAAATTGGCACACAAGTAGCACGTTCCTACTGAATTCATAAATAGGGTAGTTGGCACTATTTTGAACATAAATATCAAATGACACACAATCGGATCAAAATGTTTTACAGACATGCAAAAAAACATAAAAATATACAACTTTTATTCTTTGGGATTTTTAACATTCCGTCTCTAACAGTTTTGAAAAAATAGAACAGATTGCTGTCAAGGAATATTACAAGTTTAGGATTACCTTAGCTTTGTATAAGTTCTTCTTTGGAGAAGTTAATGTTCAATAGTGTGTACGAGAGATATTTTGGACAGAGTTTGGAACCATGATTTGACTGTGTGTGGTGTGCATATGTTTTGGGATAGAAATAAGGGTTTAACTTGATGGTAGAAGAAGATAAAAAATATGCAATCGGGGACTTATTCTTATCCACCAAAAGTTTTCCGACTTCACTACTAATTCTTACTTATCTCATTTGATTTCATTGATTTGGATTATGTGAAATTTGGTTAAGATACTTCAGAGTTAAGGCTCCTAAGCTATGCCACGTGAGAGCTTAAAACAAAATTTTCTACAATTCAGACATTACACATATACTATTTTTCATTTTGGTCTCTTTTCTTTGTTTCTCCTCTTTTCAATCCCCAACTTATGTTTATTTATTTGTTCTATCAAGTCTTTTAGTTTAGTTTTTGATCCTATTTGGTACAAGTATAATAGAGTATTCCTGGTTTAACTATAATTTTGAGTGTATACTTTTAATCGACTTAATGATTATTTTCTAACTAATTCATTAAGTATTTATCTTTTTGTCTAAAAAAAATACTATACCAAAATGCTTAAACAATGTATGTACCAATAAATATATGCTATGCATGGTTATTAGCGTTGGGGTGTCACAATATTTATCTGTCAGTTTCAAGTCCCATATCCGTTTTCGATATACGATATATGGTATATATATATCCTGTGTGTTTCTGCCTGTTGTTTGCCTTGGGTGCAAATGAATTCAAAAACAAATTTCTAAATTATTATATTATATTAGCGTGTATACGTACATATACTTATATATGTGTGCGGTAGTTTTGAATTGTTTTCAAAATAGTTTTTGTGAGGCTTGAAGCCGATCTGGAGTGTCGTTTCCTCATTAGGGGTTCTTACCCCTTTCCTTCTATTTCTTGTCGATTTTCTTAACTTACTTTCAGGTTCTCTTTTTGGGCATTTGGTAATCGTCCAACATCCTAATCCTAGTAAGGTGTTCCATTTGATTGTGAGTGCCCTTTTGGTTCGGGCTCCTTTGTTTTAGTAGAGCTTTACACCGAAGTTGTTGTTGGGTCACCAGGTCTATTTTGTCTTTTGGATTTAAGATTATTTTTTGTTATATTTTTATATTCGACTAATATTACGATTTTGATTTGTATAACTTATTTACATATATACATATGATTTAAATACAAAGTACATTTTATATTATAAATATTTGGATAAATATTTTTATCGAATAAATTGGGTAGAATTTCTGTACTCTGATGCTTGTGGGAATCGGGCTAGGCTTTCATAGACAGTTCGCCTTGTACGCCAGTCATGGTCTGACTTTGGGTTGTGACAAATGTGGTATCAGAGCATTAGGTTCTGTATTGTCTGGGTCGGTGTGGAGCATATGTATCTTTGATTGAGTCTGTCTTATTTGTCACTGTACACCTTTTTGATATATGTCTCCGTACTGTGGCGGGCACATGCATTTTGACATTTGCATACCTGATTTTTGTTCGTGTAGATATGGATTCCCCTCGCGGGGGTGGTCGTGCTTGGGGTAGACCCAAACGAGTGCCTGTCGAGGCCGTTGCTTAGTCTGTTGTGGATCCGCACGATTCACATAGTGCGCCAAAGGTTGTAGCCCCGACACCTTAGCAGTAGTTTAGCTTCAACAGCTTCTCACAACTCAGATGGAGATGTTTGAGCGTATGACTCGAGTTCTCGACTATATATAGAGAGATCAGCTAGGTCAGTCAGCAATAGATTAGCCAGTACCGCTAGCTACAACAGTACCAGTTCCGCCAGTGGTGCCACCAACACCTCAGCCTCAGCCCAAGGAGGCCGCAACAACTACTCCGGTGATCGCACCTGTTGCACCACATATGATCTGTTGGATAGGTTTATGAAGCTCCAGCCACCCAGATTTTCAGGTGTGATGGAAGAGGATCCTTATGACTTCTTCTTGGAGGTGGAGCATCGCTTTGAGGCTCGAGGTATTACTGATGATGCCAGTAGGGCCAGTCTTGAGGCTCGGAGAGATTTCAGTTGGGCTAGATTCAAGGAGGAGCTTATTGTGTTTGTCCTTCCTCGGAGTATCTGGGATAGGAAGACAAATGAGTCAATGATTTCTGTCAGGGGCCGATTATGTCGGTGACGGAGTATGAGGACAAGTTTAAGGATTTTGGTAGGTATGTACCTTCTTAGAGTCAAGGAGAGGAGGCTTTGGCGAGGAAGTTTCTGGATGGGTTGCGACCCACGATTAGTAGAGTGGTGGCGACTCTAGAGTTGACTACTGTGAGGCAAAATGCGAAGGCTGCCAGAGGTATGTAGTATATGGATGAGAGACACCCGAGGGAGCCCAAGAGGGCGAAGACTGAGGGTACATCAAGAGCCCAATATGGTAGGGGTCAAAGAACCTAGTTGAAGTAGAGACATCAACATTATTTTGGAGGAAAGAAGCCTAGTTACAGTTCTCAGAGCCACAGTATAGCGCAGATAGTCAAGCGCACCGGAGGATAGAGTGTATGTCAGTGCTCAGGGGGCTCGTATATGCCTTGTAGTACTTGCAGGAGGAGGCATCCTAGGACTTCCAACATGGCAGTCGGCAACTATTTATATTACAGACAACTAGGGCACAAGATAACTAAGTGTCCTTTGAGATTAAGCACTAAGGTTCAGGTTGGACCGTCTACAGCAGGAGGTTTAGTTACAATTAGTACCAATGCAGATAGAGGAGCTGGTAGAGGTTTTGGGAGCCACAGTCAGGCTGGCCAGGGCAGTGGTCGTGGTCAGGCAGCTCAGAGTAGTGTTGTTCTAGGAGGGCAGGTTAGAGTATACCATCTCATTCGTCACAAGGCACAAACTAGTAATGCCGCAGTTACTGGTACGCTATGTATTATTTGACACTGGTGCGTCTCATTCATTCATCACTCTACCTTTTGTTGAGTGTGATGGGTTAGTGTTGTGTTAGTTGGATAAGTTGTTAGATGTTTCATCTCCTTTGTGTAGCAAGATGGTGACTGATTCTGGGGCAGGGTTGTGTGATTTCATTTGATGGGCATGAGTTAGTATCCGATCTCATCTTATTAAATATTGGAGAGTTTGATGTCATTCAGGGTATGGATTGGTTTTCTGATTAGCATGCTACCTTGGATTGCTTCTCTAAGAAAGTATGTTTTCAACCATCCGGTCAGACTGAGTTCTGTTACCAGGGTGAGCAAGACAATGTGGTATGGAGTTACGTATTAGCTGTTAAAGCGGAGAGGATGATTCGCCAAGGATGTGAGGCATACTTGGCTTTTGTTTTGACCGAGTTTGAAGGACTGGAGTTGATGGTTACAAACGTACCAGTGGTTTGAGAGTTTTCTGACCTATTTTCGAAGGAGCTATTGGGACTTCCACCGGATCAGGATATTGAGTTTGCTATAAAGATATAGCCTGGCACCGTTCAGTATCGATTCCACCATATCAGATGGCTCCAACAGAGCTAAAGGAGTTAGAGACTCAGTTGAGAGAACTGTTAGATAAGGGATTTATTCGACTGAGCGTTTCACTTTAGGGCAATCCGGTGTTATTCATGAAGAAGAAGGATGAGAGCCTTCGTATGTGCATTGATTACCAATAGTTGACCAAGGTGACAATGAAGAACTGATATCCACTTACGAGGATAGATGTGACACCCTAGCCCTAAATAACCATGCATAACATATATTTATTAGTACATGCATTGCATAAGTATTTTCATATAGAATTGGTTTCATATAGTTATAATTTAAGATGGAAAGATAAATACTTAAGGAATTAGTTAGATAATAATTATTAGGTACAATCATATAGTGGTGATACATGTAGATTATATATATATATATAGTGTTGAAGTTATGATTAAAATTAAAATATTATTCTTAATGTAAGTAAAATAACATTAGAAAGATTAAAGTCATGAATTAAATGTGTGAACTAAGAATAAAGAGGGAGTAAAGGGGTGAAATCAAAGAAATGTGGGAAATGTGAAAAGGAATAAAAAATAGTATTTGTGTGTATGTTCCATTTGAACTCTAACGAAGTATTTCAACATCAAGCTCAATTATTACCATCAAGAGCTATACAAGCCTGCAATTCTTAAGTTAACATCTGTGTTGTATGATATAAATTAATTAAATAAAAAGAGCAAGAAAAACAAAAATAAAAGAAGATAAGAGTGAAGTTAGGTCGGCAAACACATCCTTCAATATAACACTTTTTTGTTTGGGTTCAAATTACACATATAGCTCCTGCTAACTATTTCATTCGAACTCACACTAGCGCTACACATCCTGGTTTCTGAACAAAACCTTGACATACAAAAAGCCCTCTTTATCATAGTATACAAGCAAGAACAAAGCAAAGGTAACTCTGAACCCACGTAAGCCCTTGACTAGTCTCTAATTCCTTCCTATTTATGAACTAGTTAGAGATAGAATCTTTGATAACTCAAAGAATAAAAATTTTAGATTTAATGTCTTATAGGTGCTTGTAAAACAGTTTGATGCTATTTTATGTCATTTGATAGTTACGTTCAAAATAGTGCCAACTGCCCTATTTAAGCATTCAGTAGGAACATGTTGCTTGTGTACTGCTTTTGGGAAGTTTAGAGACAGATTTTTGGAACCTTTAAAACATAAAGGTTGTAGATAATTAGGTCTTCTAAGGCCTGCAAAAGGTTGAAGCCTGAATCCACGTGTGTTGGGAGTTATACTTGTTTATCTAAGACTGGTTAGACTGACTATTTCACTGAATAGCGTTTGATTACATGTCCAATTGTAAATTATACTATGAATTGTATATTTGAATATAAACTTTGAAATTTTCGAGAAACAGAGATATATAAGCCTAGTTTCCAAATCAATAAATTTTGTGTTATTTAGATATCTGGAGAAGATGTTATGAATAAAATACTAGGAAAAAAGTTTGTCTGCCCTATTTTAGTTTGTTGTTTGAATTGATTAATTTACTGTACCTTGTGTAGATAGAGTTGGACAATGTGACCTATACCATTAGATAGATATATGTGTCTAGTTTCGAAAGAAATTTATAGGGAACAATTTGGTTCTGAAATGAATGAAATATTGTTGAATTACTAGGATATATTCAATTTTTCATGTAAATAGAACAAGACAGCAGTTAACCTGATTTTGAAAATTTACTGTAAATCATACCAATTGAATTAGGATTCATGATTTGCATGGACAGGAAGCTTAAAATGTCTATTTTCATGAAAACTTTGTGTTACATTTATTTAAAGTCTATAACTTAAGGAATATTAAAAAGAACATAGGCTTTTCAGTTGAAACAAAACTAAGAAAAATACTTTAAGGGACTAATCTATAATTTTATAAACAATGTACTTGATATTGATAAATATAATTTTTAATATTTTATAGATCCGGAGGATCCAAACACATAGATTGGGGAACTAGAAGTCCTCCGTAAGTGACACGTGTAGTAAAGGCCCAGGTGAGTGGAATCTGGAGGTGTCTCCACATATGTGCTATATACAATGATATCCATTGAAATTGATGCTCTATCTTGATATGCGAATATGTGATAACGTGGAATGAATTTCTTATTACACGTGCAAATATATGAGATACCATCATTGTTTACAAGCGACACGTGTATGATTTATGAATTGTTGCAAATGAGTTATAGACAAATGCATGGAATATCATATGGACTCACCAAATATGACTTTGTTTATTGTGCGCAGTGAATATGTCACGACCCAAAGTCAAGCCATGACCAGCGTACGAGGCGAACCGTCTGTGGGAGCCCGGCCCATCTCACACAAGCCTCAGAGTATAGAACTAATATTCAAATACAGTTTACTAGACAAATTAAAACGTTTCACAAAAATAAGTTTTTAAAGTAATGTTCTCAAATATTAATAATAATAAAATCATTAAATAAATAAATAAAATTTAAAAACAATTGAACCATTCCAAATTCAAATACATGCCATAACCAACTACTCGGTATGTGGAGCATCTAACAGAACTGAAAGTTAAACCTGAACAATAGGGCACTTACTGTTGACAAAGTACCTCACTGAGAGCGGAAGATCAATAACAGCTACATGCACCTAAAAGAAAAAGTAAAAAGAGAACAAAGAAAAAAAAGGGGGTCAAACCCAGTAGGGACAACACTAGAAACCGCCTAATACGTGCCTCATAAAGACTGTTTTGAAAATAGTTTCAAAAAACCTTGCATGCAGATATAAGTGTACGTACGTATACACACTATATATTGAGTAATAATATTTTTGAAAATCATTTCGAAATCTTTTGCAAACAAGGCAACCAACAATCAAATGAACATATTAGCTAAAATATTTTTCCAAATAAAATATTTAGTTTTCCAAGTATGAAATAGCCGAAAAAAAAATATTTCCTTTCAAAATATTTGCCAAAACTCGTCTTTATTTTTCCAAAACTTTTCAAAGAGAAATTCTACAAACATTTTCCAAAAGAAATTTCCAAAACATTTTCTGACATAATTTACAAAGTATTTTCAGACAGAAATTCCCAAATTTATTTTCAGACAAAATATTTCCAAAATATTTTCAGACGAAAAACATTTTTTGACAGAATATTCTAACTCAATGAGACCTGATCTGATGACCGATAGACAAAGTGGGCTCCGCCACTAGTCTGAATATAGGATGTATCTAGGCGGATACACGGTCACCCTTTTACCCTGGTAACTAGGGTCTTGACTGAGCATTGGTATACCAAAGGCTACGTACCCCGTAGCTAGGTGTCCCATATCATTATGTTTTTGCCGAAAACATGTCGAAATATAAAATCCATTTCAGACTTTTAGAAAAAATATTTATTCCAAAAATATTTCAAAGCACTAAAATACATTTATTCTTTTCAGATCGGAACATTCATTTCAGAACAAAATATCTGTTCTAGAAAACATTCTTGAATCCAGAAAAAATATTTTCTACAAAGCATTTCTAAAATCCAAACAAAAGGTTTGTTTCCAAAAATCATAATAAATATTAAACCATAATATTTATTTTCAAATGCCTTTGAAATTCCCAGAGGGAAAATCAATTTTCACAACAGAAGTTTCGCACAGACATGTTTTAGGGTTCCTATCCTTTAATTATTCCAGATTACATACAAAGAGTCAGACACATAAAAAATGATATAATTTAGAAGACACATCCTATGTGTCTGAAGCTACCATCCACTCACCTGGACACCGAGCTAATAATCCAGTCGCGGTCCACTGGTGAAGGGCTGGTCGCCTCGGGAACTGAACATAACTGAGAACAGAGGCAAATTACAACATAATCAGATATGGTGTTGTGGCATTATTGAATATGTATGCAGTGCAATGCAAACTTGGACCCTCGAAGTCACTGGAAGTCCACCCCGGGTGAGATCCATCACCCTCGACCTTAAATACAAAATCTACGTAAAATTACAATTTGGTCCTGACAGTGTAAAATTACGTTTTAGTCTCCAACACTTAACAAATTTCAAAACAATCCTCAAAGCATCCTGGAAATACTAACTAGTTTTCCATATGTCAGAATTCCCAAATAAGTCTCAGAAACCTCAGAATTTATAAAACTAGCAAATTTCAAAATTACAAATCTATTCGAGTTTTCCAAAATTACAAATCTATATCTCAGATTCTAGAAATTACAAATCTCGAGAAAACTTTTCAAAATTTACAAAACTATTAAAGAGCATAAATTTATTCTAAAAAATATTGAACTCTTGATTCGACCAACAAATATCGAAACCAATCACCGACATAGATCGATCTCAACCTCAAGAACATTCATCTATCAAAAATTTCACCAAATAAACAAAAAATTCGGCCAAAATCAACCAAACCTGGATCTAACCATAGCTCCACAAAAAATCATCAATTTTTTTTATTCAAGGCTTGAATCGTGTTTATCTAAATCCTATCTGATATATTCTAGCATCCTTTAACATCCATTAATCAAGAATCATTCGAAAATTGTAAACAAACACATTTACGAACATGATTGATTCTCATGATTTCAAGCTATCTCTAGGTGTTTCTAGACTCCATACATCCCGATTTTAAAACCCCTAACCATCATTCCAATATAAACATCACGAATTCAAACCTATGAGCATTTTATTCAAAACCTTAATATGAACAATCTTGTAGAAAAAATAGTAAAGAAAGGTTTAGAAGCTTGATCTTACCTCAGATGATGTTAAGGAATGATGGGTGAGCAATGAGAAAGAGAGACATTAGGACCATATTGAGAGAGGTTTGGGTAAGAAATGGAGTGAAATGACAAATGAGGTCGGGTTTGGGGTTTATAAGGACAGACGGATCAAAATGCACCGTTTCAGCGAAATAACAAAGCAACGTACATCATTCTCATGCTCAACGTACATTACTGTCATCCACAACGTGTGTTATACATCATCAATGTACATTGTGATGCATCCAGTAGCCACGGATCGGAAACAAACACAACACAACTTATGTGGTTCATGCCAACGTACGTTGATCATCCTCGCACCCCAGATAGAGTACATTGTAGCTACCAAACATACTTTGTACTCCTTTTCTAGATAACGTATGTCTTGCTTGTCTAGACAACATGCATTGATGCTCCTACTATGCACATAGATGGCTGGCAGCAAGCCCTACGCACGCAAAATTGCTCCTTAAATGTGTTCTTAACTTCAAATCATAAATCCCATCACTCCTGGGACTTAATGACACTCAAACTTCCATGGATAATACCCTAAAACATTCTCAAACACTTCCAAATACCCAAACATTACTTCAATCATTCGAGGTTCAAATTGGGATTGAACTAAGATCATTCAAAGTCCAATGACATTCCACCAAGGACCTTGTCAGAATTTGGTTGAAACGCTATAGAGAATTGATCGGAACAGACAGGGTATTACAGAATATGACTTGGATTGTCTTGATGCCAAAATATAAAAATGATATGATTTGTAATTACAGATATCGTTTATATGCATAGTTTGATTGACGACTGAAATGATATGTCTATGGCATTATTGACTTAAAAGGCGGACTTGGCGAACATGTTTAAGATCTCTTATAGTACATGAAATGATCCAAGACGTCTCTTATAGTTCAAATGATTCGAGACATAATGTCTCTTATAGTTCATAGATCGATCGTTAGCTGACTTATAGTTTGAGACTAAACATCTCCATATATACAGTACATGATTCGAGACTTAATGCCTCTTATAGTTCACAGATTTATCACCAACTGGCTTATGGTTTCGAGACTACATGTCTCCATAGACACGGGTTGAGACTTATCATGTTTTGGCCAAGCTCCAAAGTAAATTGGAGTTGCATTCACTCGCACTGTTGCATATTGTGTGAATAATATATATAGGATGTGTATGCTATATGTTGTGCATTTCCTGATGATAGTTTCTCTCATTGAGTAGCAACTCATATAAAGGGCTAATAGTTTT